>JAVJIF010012550.1:0-126426 GCA_038442645.1 Agave tequilana | reverse complement strand
GGAGGAGTTAGATTGTTGTTCCACAGATAACTTCTAAATTCTTTCTTGGGATTAAAGAAGTATAAATTCTGTGGGGAACTTACAGAAAAATTATTATTCCCTATGAGTACTTCTTTGATCAGAGTGTATTATTGAACTTGATCAGGGATACTCCTTCTTTGTTAGGAGTAGTACATGATGCACTTCCTAGGGATTCTATTCCATGGGGATGACAAATATCGATGGAATGGTTTAGACTGTTCAGAGGTAACTGTTGAACATGACAGTCATAGAAGTCGGATCACCTCGTAGATTCAATACTACATGCTCTTGTAATCTTCCTGATTAACTCACGCAATTATGTCTTTTGCTCGCTTCGCCTTATAAGACTAGTTGCTTTCAGGTGTGACTTTGAGTTACTCCTATTTGAGTTAGGAGTATGGTTTGTAGGTTGTGGCGACAAGTCTCTATCAGTGTAGACTGTGACATGTCACTTGGACATCGGAGCGCCATACTCCGAAATCTCTCCACAAATACTTTGATTGAGTCTCCTTTCTTTTGCTTTGTAGCAAGGAGAGTTGGCACGGATATTTTGATGTCATCTTCGAAGAATCGCGCCAGGAAGAGCTTCTCGAGGTCGGCCTATTTCTTGATAGAGAAGGCGTGAAGCTTCATGAACCATTTAAAGGCAACCCCCTTGAGGGTGCCGATGAATAAACGAGCCATGATGACATCATTTGATACTACATTCTCTGTTTAGGATTTGAAGTATATAAATGTTGGTTTAACGAACCTTTATCGTTGAAGGCATGCTGATTCGGTGCCTCGAACCTGGGAGGATAAGAAGCTGAATCCCATTCGATCGGGTATGGTCTGACCATCTCCACTTCTTGAAAATTGCTTCGATTTGAGATAGCATCCAGGCGTTTCTCAGGCTCGTTTTATCTTCTTGGTATGATTATCTTCTGATTCTCTGGTTCTTTAAAAGAAGAAGACTTAAGATTTTCACATCCAATGTTGTTTTCATTGTCATTAGAGTGTTCGGATGTAGAGTTTTCATCCTCCTTCTCTTTACCGTTACTTTTGCGGGAAGAAGCTTTAGTCTTTAGACTTTTCGTCTTCTTCTTCAACCTTTTAAGAAAAAGAGATATCATCTTCTTAAGATTATTGATAGACTCTTGTTGGGCTTAAAGCATCTCGTGATGTGCCTGTTGCACTTGAGCTTGCTCTTCAAACTTCCTAGCTACCTCTTCTGGAGTGCTGGCCATATATGCGAATGCCTCTTTCTCCAATTAGGAGTTTGACGAATGAGACTCTATTATGGCAGAGCGCTCATCGATTGATTCAACTCCCTTAGCCAGGTTGTTGTAGTCAATTGGGGCTATTGTTCCTGTTCAGATCCGAGTATTTCTGCAACTTTCTTCAGGCTCGATCACTATTTCTTTCAAGCCTGAGAAACGTTCAGTATCTGACTCCTCAGAACAAAGGGCAAGTTGCTTCCCTTTCGACTGCTGCTTGGTGTGATGCTTGGACCCACCATGTTGGAAGTCACCTCCAGGTACTCAGCGTCGAAAAATGACTTCTTCTCGCGAGATTGTCGCCTCTTTGCAGAGTTTGAGTTTGAAGCCTTCGATAATAGGCTAAAAACTGACGGCTTAGTCATCTGAAAGTTGCGGTGACAATCAGAGAGCATCGCCGAGATGAACTGCTTGCAATGGCACTAAGGAGCAATTTGATGAGAGTACTCATCTTTCTCGCTAAGTAGTCCCTCACATCCGTTGCAGGGGTATTTGAAGAACTAACCTGAACCCCATAGGGGTGAGAGCTTCTCAGTTCACATTTAAACTTCGCCTCTTAGGGCTGGACGCGAATCTCGCGTTTCTGAAGTGAAACGCGACGCTTGCATTCTGGTGCAGCCTCCTGCTGAATGCGGGTCTCGTGCTTCTGAAGAGAAACACGAATATCGTGTTTTGACACTGTCTGCTACTGAACATGACACTCACGTTTTAGAATTGAAACGCGAAGGTCGTGTGCTGGCGTGGCCTTAGGCTGAACGCGAGTCTCACGTTCTTGATGTGAGACGCAGACCTCGCACACTTGAGACTGGATGCGAACTTCGCGTTTTGGTGCTAAAACGCACAGCTCGTGAACGGAGCATCGCATTTTGTTGCAGAAATGCGAGGCTGAACGCGAGCTTTCGTTTAGTGCCAACATCACCGTCTTCAGCTTCTATTTGCAGATGGCGAGCTCGACGTCTTCGTCGATGATCAGCAATCCGCTTGGCTTGCAGGAGTTGATGCAATCCCCTGCAAACTGAGTTTACTGAGCCTTGAGAGGAGTTCGGCGGCGAGATTAGCCTCCGCCACTGTGTTGTCCATGAGCCAAGACACTGGCCTTGCCGGTCTTTTTAGAGACGTTGTCGCAAGCCATGTTGGCTCCACTGGAGGTTTTCAGAACCTCAAGAGAGGTTTAGCCACTTGATTTGTCAAAAAGAAAGTGGGCTTCTCTTTGAGAAGTCTCCGAAGAGACTTGATAGCAAAGTCTTGCTTGAGACTTTGGAGCTAATGGAGCCTGAGGAGAAAGTTGTTCGAACCTCTCTTGGTCGAATTTGACGACGATTGATTCGACGGTTGATCCGAGAAGCTTGAGGTCGGATTGCGCTACGAGCTTCTCATTGGTAGAGAGAGAACTATCCCTAGCGGAGTCGCCATCTTTTGTTTTCCTCGAAAAAATTGAAGGCGTGTAAAAAGCTTTATTTGATTATAAAGAAAATTACAACGGATCAATAATCCGATTATAAAAGAGGAAAGAATGGTTGGATCTCCCCTTTGTTTAGACTGGATTCTTCATGTAGCAGTGGAGAATGATTCTTGTTCTTCGTTGACACCGAGCCGAGCCGGAAGCTTGATCTTCGAATCTTCTTGCTCCCGTTGGAAGCACACTGGTAAAATATAAAAGCTTAATCAGTGAATAAAATCTCAAAGAGATTATAAAAATTGAACTCAGCAAGTTTATAAAGAGTATTTTCTTTCAACACAATATGTGTTCAGCAGCCTTGTGCTCAAGCTTCAGCCTTCTGTGGTTATCCAGCTTCAAGCATTAAGCATCAAGTGTGCCTTTTTGAGGATTCTCCTCCTCTGGCCTATGACTACTTGGGTTTCTCCTCCAGAACTCCCCCTTCTTTTTTTCCTAGCTATTCATAGCTAGTTATAGAGGATTCTGGGGTGTAATCAACCCCTCAAATCTCTCCATAGTGAGAAGTTATTTTCCATTATGTGAAAAAAATTGGGTATAATTGACCAAGTTCGTGGCTGTTAGTTATAGCAGAAACGCGGGTTTCGCGCTGGACGCGGACCTCGTGCTGATGTTGAGACGTTGAGCTCACAGGCTTGCATCTATGTTAGAACGCGGAGCTCACAGGCTCGCATTGAAGTTGAAACGCGAAGCTTCTTAGGCTTGCATTTGTATTGAAATGCGGAACTACACAGACTCGCATTTTAATGTTGAAACGCGACCCTGAGGTCTGCGTCTCAAAGAACAGCACGACCATCGCGTTTGGCAGAGACTGCGAGGTTCGCTCTGAGATTGGAACGCGACCTTTGCGTTTGATAAAGGACGCGAGGTCCGCGTTTGGGTTGAAACGCGACCCTCGCGTTTGACATGAGGCCCGTGTCTGAGGCTGGAACGCGACCTCCGTGTCTGCAAGGTTCGCGTTCGAGGTTCGCGTTCGAGGCTTTGTCATCAGTAATTTTTAGACAGCCTACAAAGTCCAATCTTTTTTTCCCAGTGAAGCCTATAACATTAGGGGTAGTTAAGTAATTGATTATTTTTAATTAAGCGACATAAAATTATGATTTGTCATTTGGATGGAAGAATTGACAACCTATTTGGTTTGCTGCAAGTGGGAGCAAAAGGTGCAAGTAGAGAACGAGGATGAAAAATGTGAAAGTGTAAGTAAAAAATTGGGATTTGTGCAAGTAAGTTTTACGGTGCTTAGTTCTAATGTGAAAGTGTAAGTGAGAAAATTGACTACAAAATTAACTGTTTGGTGATTTAAATAATACCAATATTATTATATTAAATCTGTTATTAAAATTAAAATATATAATAAATTTGTTAATTAAATATGAAATAGTAACAAAATAATATAATTTAAAATATTAAAATGATAATAAAAAATTTATATTACTAAAATAATAATAAAAATTAACTAAAATAATTATATATTAAATATTCATTTTTTGAAAAAATTTAAATTTATACTCATTAAAAATATTGAAATACTAAATATTATAATATTATTGAAAAATATAAATAGTAAAATATAAAAATATTAATTATTAAAATAATTTATAAAAATATTTAAAATTAAATTAATTTAAAAAAATATTCTACTGTAGCACCCGGCAAGTGGGAAAATGCGAATGTAAAAAGAGAAATGAGATTAGGAAAAAGTTCAAGTGGGATGCAAATGCATCCCACTTGCACTTTTACTGTTGAAAGAAATGCTGGAAGTGAAAAACTGGTTTTCCCACTTGCATCTTTTCCTCTTTTTTCTCAAAATAAATTCGCTCAGAATGACCAATGGAGTAGCTTATAAGATTTGGAGGGCTAAATAGCAATTCGAAAGATTTGAGAGACTAATCTGAACACATGAAAATTTTCAGGGACTAATATCTAAAAAACCCAATATTATAATAGTACAACATTTATCTTGTAGAGATTAAAATTGAAAGTAACTACACATCATGTAGGCTATTATGTATTTTGACAAACATAGTAATTAAACAATTTAATTATTCCAAATTAAAAATGGTACTTAAATCTAGAAACAAAACTCTCCTAAACTACTCAACCACCCAATACCTAAAACCCGATTTCGAAGCTAATGGTGAAATTTGAACCTCTTAAAATCCACCTAAAATTTTAAATGTAATCATTGAAAGTGACATAAATCCGAACATCCCTAACACCACCAAGTTAGCTACGTTACAACAATTAACTCCACCCTACCAAATAACAAACTAATCCAATGAGATCCAACAAATAATAAATCGAGTGTCTGTCTAATACAAAAAATAGTAGGGTTTTGACCGCTGAAATTCAACGACCAAGAAGAAAAAGAAAAAAGAAAAGAGAAGAAATGAAAACACCCCAATGCTACCCACTAAATGAACGAATTAAATTTAAGAGTAATGATAGAATTAACTTAACTATAGCCTTTGCATACCACTAATGATAGAATTAACTTAACTATAGGTGATTATCAAAAGAAAAAATATATATAGGTGATTACCATTCTTGAACTAGGCGATCTTGAACTAAATAATACAATATTTATTTATTTATTGCTAGAACGTACAGTTTTGATATAATGCAATACTTAAACCTTATATATGCCTCATATTTGATGACTTAATCCTAATGCACATCACAATAATAATTTCATTATTTAGCCATAGATCAATCCTATGTGATGTATTACAACTCTAATATACTGTATTATTATAGGAATCATTACACATAAATAGTAAGAGTCTATAGGTTAGAAGCCATTTTTTTTTCTTTTTCATGGAGCTCTCTCCTCTCTCTCTCTCTCTCTCTCTCTCTCTCTCTCTCTCTCACACACACGCACAATTTCATAAATTGTTTTTATGTAAACAAATTTAAGGCTGTTTGGTTGCAAGGAAGTGGACGGAAGTAAGGAAATAGGGAAGTATAATTACTCACTTCCCTTATCCTATCCAAACAGCGAAAAAGGAAAATAAGAAAACTCCTTTTCTTTTTCTCTTTTCTCTTTTACACAATCATTTTCTCACTTTCAGAGTGCTATAGTTAATTTTGTGGTCATGTAAATCTCATTTGTAATAAGTTGTAGCACAAAACAGTTAATTTTTGATCATGTAAATCTCACTTGCATTCTAATTACAGTCCATTTTTTTATTTTTCTAAATTAATTTTTATTTTAATATTATTTTACGGTCAACTTTGTGCTCAACTTTTCCACTTTCACATTTACATTACCATCAAACACCGGAAAAAACAAAATATTTTTCAAACCACACTTCCCAACAACATCCAAACACCGGAAAACTTACTAACCAATTCACAAGTTTCAAAAAGAATTATTATCACTTCCTCAATTCCTCACTTCTTCACTTTCTCCCTTAACCAAACAGGCCCGTAGATCCACACACCAGAAAACTTACTACTCAATTCCCTTTTTCTTAAAGGAAATAAATCTTACTTCCTACTTCCTCACTTCACACTTCTTCCTTAAATCCAAACTAAAAAAGAAAAGAGAAAGAAAAAGAAAACAGTTCAATGATAAGGGCCTGTCCGTAATTTCCTGCCCGCACTAAATCTTTGACATTGTAATTTCTAAACAAGGCAAGGGTTATTCAAGTAATTTTGTCATTATAGCAGCGGCAGTGCCAAGAGAGAGTGGAGTGAGGACAACGCTTTTTGAAAATAAATACTAATTAATACTCCACACTTCAATTAGTAGCCAGAGAAGGGGCAAGCTGCAGGAGAGAGAGAGTAAAAAATCCCATTAACTAAAAATATATTTTAATCCAAACTCTTATCATTTTTTTATTTTTAAATTAACAAAAGCGCCAGAGATTAGCAGTTCCCAAGGCTCCCATGGCTTTTCCTCCTTAGCTCTCTGACTGCAGACTGAAAAAAAAAGGATCTCTCAAGACCCAGCAACCTTCGGGTCTATCTCTGAGTCTCTCATCACTCTTCACTCTCCTCAGCTCAACCTAAAGGTAATCTCTTTCTCTCGCTAACTCCATTGCTCTGATTCCATTGTTTTTTTTTATGGGAGTAGGGCATGGTGATTGTGTTAGTGGGTTTTTGTAGAGACTTTGGGGCAAAGCTATGGATTTTGCTGGTACTAGCCTATAAAGTGATGATGATGATAAGTGTGAGGGAGGGGGAAAGATGGATTTTTATTGATGGGTTAACCACCATTTATTGTTTCAAGGATTTGTTGGATACTCTTTGTGAGGGATTAAAATGTTGACATCTGGTGGGGAGTAGGGACCATTCTTGCAAGGTATTAATTTTGTGTTGAAGATTGCGAATGCATGCTACAATTGATTGCTGTTTTGTTGGCTTTGGCATTTTTGCATCTTTTTTAGGCTGTTGCCCATCTGCCCCTTTCTCTTTCCCTTTTGCTCTTCTCCTGATGAGAGAGAAGCCGATGGGGGAGATCTTGTTGGACTGGTGGTTGTTGTGGTGATTTAAGCTGCTTGGGTGCTGTTCATGCATTGATTTGTGTTGGGATTTCTCAGCATTTCCCCCTTTAATTTGTGGTGTGGGATCAGCAAGACTGAGATCTTGTTTCGCAGGCATCTTGTTTGTTGATTTCTCTCTTTGATTTGCTTGTTGAAGAAAATGGGTACCAATCTCTCTGTTTGTGGCTTTAAGTTAGCAAATAGTTATCTAATTTCTTTGAGATTTTCTGTTGGTTGTGATGTTTGGCTTATTCATGATGGTTGTTGAGAAATTAAGTTGATAGTTAATTTGGTAAGTGGATAGTGGGAAGAAGAAATGTTCTACATTTCTTCAAGATTTAGGGATGGTTTTTTTGTTTTTGCACGCTAGGAGTGATATAATCAGTTGGGAGCTGGAAATCTTCAGCTTTATTTAATAATTGATAATATCTCATATAAAGAAAGAATGTCAATCGTCGTATGGGATTATTTTTTTTCTTTATGATTTATATATATTTCAAAATTTCTCTTTTATTTTTTCTGCCCATTTCATCTCTTCCCAATTTAACACCCATGGTATTCATTAGTAAGTAGGTTACTCCATATGCCTTCCCAAATGGCATATTGGTCTGAAACAATACTTTCTATACATGCTGGTTATGATTGTGAAGTCTAAACATCTCCGTAAACCCACTATCTCCACTACTTATAGGATTAATCAACCAAATAAGATGATTGATAATTTTTTATGGATGTTTCCCGATCCCAGAGTATTTGCAGTATGGGTAATTCTTCTGACTACGGTCGGAACAAGGGAATTAGAGTGTCTTAGTTAACCCTCCAGCATAAGTCACACACAAAAGTCAAAATCACTTGTTTTTTGCATATCAGATTTCTCTGTAGTCCCATGGAACTTTAATCAACTTATATGCTTTTGTTTAAGCTTATCTGTTCGCTAAAGTTTATTTTCTTAAACAATTTGAAGTGCCGATGTAGAAGCAAATGGATGCTACGTCACTGTCAAACAGTGACAGGTATTCATGACTCTTGTAATTCTCTGGGTGTTAAGTATTTGTTGCTTCCTTGCCTTCCTCATATTTCACATTTCATTATTATCCACACCTTTTTGCATCCAATTATCGTCTGTTGTTTTCACATCTAACCGCAATCCCCAGTCAATCTATTTGATGTACGGTCAGCAAACACATAACTTCATTTTATTCCTTGATGACTGCTGAAGGTTGGTTGTTTCGACCTTTCTGTCTCATGTTGGCTTTTAATTATTTATTCTTTTTTAAGTGCTAAGCACATTCTCGTCTATCTCCGCTGGCGTTGGATCAATTAGAAGCAGTGTTCTTGAACTGGTAATTATTATCCTAGAGATTTAGTCATTTTGCACGTTGCATGCACTTTATGATATATATAGCACTTTAAGCCCAGAGAAATTCACTATCCAAGGTGACAGGAGTGTTCAACCATGTCTAATACTTGTTCAAAGTTTGTTCAAAAAGTGGTTTATGCCCCCTCTTCAGCAAAATTTATGATTACGAATATTATTTAGTTCATCATGTTACTTCTTCCTTACGAATACACAAAACTCAAAGATCTGTAACTATGCATTTTTGCAAGTAACCATAATATAAGCCACGTCTATGCAACATGCAATGTTTGTCCTAAGTACAAGACATATCAGTGCCATGAGGTGTACAGTAATTATAGACTAGCGGGACACTCCATTTTTACAAAATGTTGCCATGGTAGACACGCATACACGACACTTGGAAACCCGTTAAGCTCGACTTTGACACAACTCGTGAAAAGTTTGGGTATTGTTGTATTAAAATAAAGGGTATGATAGAAAAAATATTTAGAAAGGATCCATAGTCTCACATTTTTCTTACTCATCATAATCCAAAAACTAGTGTAATACTTATGTTTTTTTAATGTTTTTGTAACTTTTTTAATGACATGATAGGTGAACAAGTGGTGTCCAAGAGACATATTGTGCCTATAGATAGAGTACCTATTACGCACATGCCTCTGTGTATCATAGCGTTCACAACTTTCAGGATTGCCACTTGACACACGTGTCTTGTTTCAAGGTAACACTGATTACAGGCCTCTCCATTTATTGCTTTGTCCCAGAAATATGTCTTTTGAGTGTCTAATTAAAATGCTAATAATCTTTATGATACAATGTGGCATAAAGCCCTACCCAATCACAATTATGCCACTGCTTCATTTTCTGCAAGGAGGGGGGAGGAATATGCCTAGGGTCCAGCTTGCATCAAGCATCTGAAGGTATTATTAACCTAGGATGGCAGCTAGACAGACTTCATGTGGTTAATGTTTATTTGTGTTTAATTTTGTTTTCTGATGTAAGTTTCTTTAGATCGATGCATAGAATTTACAAATATTGAAGAAGGAATGTTATGGACTTTTAAAGTTGTATGATGAGACTGCTAGTCAGGGCGAATGTGTCAGGTCCAGAGCTCATGACACACATATGATAATCAAATAATGGCACATGGTAGATGGTGTATAAACTTTTAAGTAACTAATATTTTCATTTTTTGTGGAGTTCACATAGCCTTGAGTTTTAAGCTGGAACTGTTCTTTGTAATGTATTGTCATAAAAAACCCAATGGCTAAGAACTGAAACAGCCAATCTTGAAAAGTAACTTGACATATATGGGGGTGGAACTTGTTTGGTTTATGGGTTATGCTATTTGAACTTGAGATTTCCCTTAATAGAGCTAAATGGTCATAACTGATCTTGTATCTGACACCTGGTATTGTTATTGAGAGTCTGTCGTTTATAGGGAGTAAAACTTTTTGAGTTTTTCTCAGATGTGCTCGTAGCTTTTGAGACGTGATTTATTTTTCTCAAGAGGTGTTCATGGTTTTTGGGGCCGGTTAGCAATTTCAGGACTCTTCCATGTTTACAGGCACGGAAGTTACTGGCCAGCACCCACTTTTAGAGGGCTGGACACTTAGAAATTACATAGTATCACTTTACATGATTTCACCAGTTTTTGGCATCCTACTTTTATTGTAATCATATATATTCTCAGTTAGCATTGGTATAGCTCCATATTAAGGGGCAGAAAAGGACGAAGTTTCATGTTATCAGGATATTTTACTTATATTTATCATTCTAATTTGCTGAGTTACTAGTCAATTGAAGGCTTTGTATGTGTTGGTTTACATTGACAACCGCTTATGTAGACCTTTCTAATCACACCTCAAGCTTCATGCCTGCAATCCGTGATTTTCTAATTTAGGGGTAAAGTACTTATTAGCCTCTTAACATAAACATATCTTGTGTGTTTCTCATGTACATTGGAACACACATGCTTATTGGCTTGTAGAATTAAACTGACCTAATTCACTTGTGCTTATTGTAGCTCAAGATACCAGTTATGGGTTCAGATGTTGTTTTGGAAACCGAGAACCATGTTCAAGCAGGGCCAAGGCCTAAAACTGTTCATCAACCTCCCTGCAGCAGAGCAAAAGTTGATGAGAAAGATATAAAAGCACTACTAAAAAGCAGATATCAGAACTTGAGAAGATTGGATGCCAATTACCGAGAGTTAAGGCTCAGTAACTCTACCAGTCCCCGTCGGAAAAGCATGCCTGCCAGGCCTCATAGTGTGAATAACAAAAATAGTGAAGGTAAAAAGGGGATCTGTATATCAAAGTTCCAGGGAAGTAAGGAGTATGCGGAAGATAAGAGATGGAAGGAGGAATCTAGAACCAGCTTTAGCGATGAAGGTTTTCTCTCTTTCGAGATTGTTGATCCCCTTCCTCTGCCTTCCTTAAATGAAGCTGTTGGTCCTCCCCTTCTGAAGCAATCACCTCTTATGCCTTTAGATACAGAATTGACAGTGCTCTCTGCTGATACCCATCCTTCAGTTCCAGTAAAAACATCAGAGTTTCTGGAATTGTCCTTTCGTGATCTTCCTGAGGATCGTGTAAAGCTCAGTAGCTCATGTTCAGGTGCTGCCCCAGCAACGGATAGTTTAACAGATGGCACCATGGAGTTAGTCTCTCACTCTAAGGAGAAGAGAGGAATAATATCAGTTGAGGAACAAAAGTTTGATAGAGACAAGATGTTTCATGAGGAAAGTGATGGCAATGTCCTTTCTGAAAGGGAAACTATGTGCAATCTGCCCAAGTCCTTTTCAGCGAAGGCGGTAATGTTCAATTCTCCTAGTCAATCAGAAAGAGAGACCAATAAAGAGAGCCCGAAGTCGCGATTCAATCCCTTTAAGAAGATGCTGGATCCTATTATGAAATCAAAATCTCTACGAAATCCATCTCCCGTGGAAGCAGAAATTGGTGCGAGCACTGCTGTCAATCCTTCAAGCATCAAAAGACAGAGGGTGTTCCGGAAATCTTTATTGAATGATTTCTCGAAGACTACAGAGAAAATGGATTATGATGATGGGTTGACTGAAAGAGACCAAGTATGCATATCAGTTTCTTCACCTGCTCATCTACATGCCACTCTTAAATTGGATTGCAAGCATGGTGCACCATCATATGAGTTTGCAATCAAAGATCCTGATGACGTTCTTCTAGCAAAGACATGGAGAACAGATAGTGCATTCAATTGGGTTTACACCTTCCACAGCTCCAAGAAAAAGAGTACTAATAGCAGTGGTTGGGGATCCAAAGAGAGGCATGGGCAGTCACATCCAATGGTTGGCCAGATGCAAGTTTCTTGCTATTTATGTTCAGAAATGAGCGACTCTGGATCATTGGAAAGCTCTACAGTAACAGAGTTTGTTGTATATGACATTGCCCAGGCTGGAAGGAGCTTTGCTATTGAAGAAGTATCTCGTCGCCCTTCAGCTTCAACTCAACCTCCGAATTTCACTATTGGTGACAGTTTGGTTACAGAGGGTCCTCTAGCGGCAAGTAATACAATGGAGACTGAAAAGAACCAATGTTGTCGTAGACGCCCTTCAAGTGATTTCGACGTTGATCCTTCAACTTCTTATCCCTGGGCAGTGTCAGATTTGCATCCATACCTAGAAATTGCTGCTATTGTGATTCAAATTCCTTTTAATAACAAAGAAATTAAGGGTTGCAAGTAGAAGATAAAAGTGCCAAAGAACACCAAAACTTGGCCACTGCTCCGGCAACAGATCAGGGGAGTGACACAACTTTTGGATGCATGAACTGCGCTAATATAAAGGCGGTGACTCCTAGTGGAACACATGGCTTGCCGAGCAGTGACGCAGTCAGTCCCTTATCCTTGCTGGATAAATGGAGATTTGGGGGAGGATGTGATTGTGGTGGCTGGGACATGGCCTGCCCTATTGTTGTTCTTGACAAACCCTGTGCTGCTAATGATGTCTCTGATCATTCGGCAAAGGGAACTCAACAGCAAATGGTACTTTTTGTTCAGGTATGCTATATCCCCAGCACAGAAACACAGACCACATTTCCAATTAATGTTTCAATGACATTGTTAGAACTAAATGTTAGAAATGCTCAACGTATTTGATGTCTCCTGACTGAACTGAAGGGATAGAGCCATGCAGGCTGTTGAGTTCTTTGTTGTTCTGCGGTCACACTGTCATAGGATTTATAGACAATTACCCTATGACTGTTGCGCCTAGCGCCTTCTGACAACAACCTACTTGAGGAACCCAACAACGGAGATAGACGCGCCGGAGAAGTACCTACATGACCAGAACAGAGAAACAAGAGAGAAATCAAGTCAACACAATATTTAACGAGGTTTGACAATTTGCCTACGTCCTCGGGGCAAGGGGGAGAGATTATATTGATTCAACAATCAATTATTCTTCGAGGGATACAATTCATGAGGGCTTTAACCCTTATTATAGCTAGAGAGTCCCAGGGTTTTAGGAAACCCCGACTGGATTCGACTCCAATTCAGAAAAGAAGTTCGAATCCGTCAGGAGACAGTTTCGCCTGTCGGTGACCTTGTCCCTCGGTCGACCGATCAGTCGATCGAGACCAACAGAGAGCCCTGTCTCATTCGGTCGACCGTTTCTGTCGACCGCTTACTTGCCGTAGGGAGAGGGAGATAGAGGAGACATCGAAAGATAGCATAGAGATCGGTAGACAAAGGAACGAGAAACGACACGTGTAGCAGGCCTAGAAAGACCCGGTCGACCGCCCGGTCGACCGGAGGAGGAACCGGTCGATTGGAAAGTCGACCGGTATGCACAACGTGCACAGGAGTATCCTGGTCGATCGCCCGGTCGACCGTGGCTATAGAACGGTCGACCGCCGGTCGACCGACTGAAAGCAAGGCTGCTCTCTGTTGGGTCCGATCGACAGGGGTGGTCGACCGTGGACAAGGTCGGTTGACCGGCCGGTCGACCTACAAACGCGTTTTGGCTTTCCTTTTTGGATTCGGATACCTTTTCTAGTTGGGATCGAATTCAATCGGGGTTTCCTAATACCCTCGGACTTTGTGGCTATAAATAAGGGCTAAAGCCCTCATGTATTGTATCCCAAAGTATCCTGAAAGTTCCCTCAAGTATCCCTCTGTATTAGTTTGTATTGATTGTTGAATCAATAAAATCTCTCCCCTTGCCCCGAGGACGTAGGCACGTTGCCGAACCTCGTTAAATACTGTGTTGATTAATTTTCTCTATTATTCTCTATTCTTGTCGTGTTGGGTACTTCTCCGGCTGCATCAGTCTTCCTAGTTGGTGGATTCCTCAGTGAGGTTGTTGTCCTGCGCACAACACTTGCCACGGTCGATCGGGCCATGCTGTTCATGTTGTACACACCAGTCGTCCGGGCGGTTGACCGGGCCCTGTCTCCTAGCCTGCTGCGAGCTGCGTTCTCGCTTCTTTTGGCTTTCGTCTTTGCGCTATCTCTTCCGATGAGTTTAAAAAATTTTTCCGATGTATTTTATCTCCTCTCTCATTACAATTCTCACCTCGGTGAAGATTTTTCAAATCTGAGCCGAACTCCAATGAACATTTGGCAAAATCGACACACGATCTCGGTGAAATCCACACACGATCTTAGCTTGAGCGCTCCGCATGAAATCGGCACGATCTCGACGAAATCGACACATGTCTCGACTTAGCCAACAGATGAAACCAATTTCTTCAAAATGAATCGCCAACATACATACAATTGATTTTCACTGATCACACTAGATTCAAATTGAGTTTGTTGTCCTCTAGGCAATGCTCTTCAAACTCTAATATCGATTGTAAGATTTCAACTTCAACTCAGCTATCCAAACGGAATGCAACATACATGCCTTCTCAACACTCCACCAAAGAGAAATGCCATATGAGCCGACCAACGAACGTGTCTACAACTCAGCAACTGAATGGAACACCATTCCAAATGACCTCAAGAAGAACCCAACATGAGCTAACACTGACTCTCCAACTGAATGGCTTTGCAGTCCAAATGTCTTCAAGACGGTCCAACCAAATCTGAGTAGAGCACACCAAAAACCATCATCGGCTTCAGCAAATTGGATGCATGCCCCCTTTATGCAAGCTCAACTATCTTCTCACCGAAGATCAAACGTTCATCGAGATCACAACACTTCACCTCTACGTGAAGTCCAACTCTTCACCTCTACTGAAGCTCAATCAGCTTCTCGAGAACCCATATACACCAAGTAGCTTCATACGGGTTGCATCACCATATGAATGCGCTTGTACGGCTGCCTACATACCTTGTTCAAGAGATCAAGCCAACCGTAGTTTATTGAAATGAACTCCACTGAGCTTAAGCACCTGTGACTGAATTTTCATCAGCGAACCAAACTGGCTGAGTCATATGAACCTCCTTGCTACCGTCATAGAGAACAACGATCTTCAATTTGAGCTTGTCGCGATCACCAACTTGAGATTCATGCTTCTTCACCCACCTTTGTAGTTTTATCTTGGCTCCAATAGCTGCAAATAATTTGACATTCTCATTAATGTCTTTAACATGTTATGCATCAAAACTGGCTACATGATATCCACCCGGTGTCACATCTGGTGAAGTCCTTACTGATACCGAACCAACTGGAGTTGGTGGAGTAGCATCAACCTCCACCGCTGCGATACATCCTTGGTCTTCGTCCTCTCCACATGCTGAGAGACAATAGACTTCAACAATGAAGTCTCATCAAACGTGACATGCTGACTCAACACAATCTTCTTGTTTTCGGGGTCTCATAACTTGTAACTTTTCATATTTCTTTGACACTAAAAAATACAAACTTCTTTTGCTCTCGGATTCACCTTGCCATCTTTGGCATAAAAGTAGGCTGGACTTTTAAATTCTCGCAACAAACCATGATATTAAGCAGCATTCTCAGACCAAACTTTCAGAGGAGTTTTACCTCCTATAGCAGTCGATGACAATCCATTTATGAGATGGCTAGCATATACAATCGCCTCAGCCTAAAATGATTTGTCTAATCGTGCATTAGACAATAAACACCGGCCTTCTGCAGTAAGGAACTATTTATTTCCTTAGCCAACCCATGTAATCCATTTGTGAAGTGAGTACCAATACCAGTGTTCTGGTCAAATTGTAGGAATTGGTTCTTGTATCTTTCAACATTACCAATTTATAGCTCCTTGATCTTCTTACCAGTCTTTTTCTCCATCATATCCTTCCACTTCACTAGAATACCTTGGGTTTCAAACCTGTCTCATAGGAATATCCAACAATGCCTAGATAATTATCAATAAAAGAGACAATACCTATGACCTCCCCCAAATACTTACGTGAACAAAATAAGAAGACTTCTGATTGGTGAGCAGTGGTGTTAAATTCACCTTTTTCTTGTCCAGAACACTGTGTTCACCCAATTCCAAGTTGCAGGTTGATGCACCTTCTAATGATCCCTTCTTTGCTAGAGCTTGCAAAGACTTTTCTCCTCCGTATCCGAGCCTCATCTACCAGACTTGTGTACATACATCATCTGAAGAAATAGAAGTCTCCACCTGACTTGTAACTGTACTACTCTTCAAGTAGTAGAGATTATTACAGCAGACGCCTTTCATAACCACCATTGAGCCTTTGGTCATTTTGAGAACACCATCTCGTATGAATACCACAAGACTCAACATTTTCAAAGCACCAACTGAGATAAGATTCCTTTTGAGTTGAGGTACATACCTCACTTCTTTCAATTCTCATGCTATCCCATCATGCATCTTGATACAGACTATACCTATCCCTTCTACATTACATAGATGATCATCACCCATGACAACGAAACATCCATCTAGCTTCTCAAAGCTAAAAATCAATCCCTGTTCGGGCATACATAATATTAGCTCCTATATCTAAGATCCACTCAGAATTACCTGAGTAACCAACAGTAGTAGTAATAGAGAAAGAGAATACCGATAAGTCTGAGTCCGATCCATCCGCTTGTGAAGTACTGGCATGAGTATTGACTACTTGTGCGAGATTTACCTCAGTTTTCAACACCTTACCTTTAGCCTTTGGACATTCAATCTTTCAGTGCCCTAGCTCTTTGCATAAGGCACACTGATCCTTTTTCAGTTCTCTGAAATCTCACTTGGACTTCGATCTCCCATGATCACTTTTGCCCTTCCGATTGAAACTCCTGTCTCTTACCGCCAACGCCTCTACTGTTATACTTTCAGAAGAAGACAATCTGTCATGCCTCCTTACTTCATAATTCACAAGAGCAGCCGACACCTCACTGTAGTTAAGTGTTTGTCTTTTATTGATCAATGTAAGAGTAAAGGTCTTGTGCTCTTCTTCAGGAAGAGAATTCAATAGATCACCACCTTATCCTTTTCATCGATCTTCACAACCATATTAACTAAGTCTCTAAGAAGTTTTGTGTAGCTATTTATGTGTTCGTCAATGGAGAGTCCTTTCTTCATCTGGAAGCGATAAAACTTCCTCTTCAACTGCGACTGCGACTCGATGCTCTTCGTCAGATATTTTTTCTCCAAGATCTCCTATAACTGCCTTACAGATGTTTCATGCAATACATGATACTTGATGTCTTGTGTCAAATAAGATCTTATCAAGCTACACGCCATTCGGTTCATCCTTTCCCAATCCTCTTCGTTAGTAGTCTTGCGATTTTTCTCCAATTGTAGAGCGTCACCGAGGTTTGATGCCGTCAATGTATCCATCACCTCACATCTCTACATACTAAAGTTCTTGTCGTCGAACTTCACCACATCAATCCTCAATGGATGTGGATTCATAGATTTCACCGTAGATGTACTATCTCTATTCATCTTCTCAATTGATTCCTCAAACAATGCGGAAAACAAATAGAGTTAAATCAAAAAAACTAGATAAAGATAGGATCTTTACCTTATAGTGAAACCATCAAAGAGTTTCCGAAGCGATCTATCCAAATTTGATTCCTTGAGCAATCCAAATCCTGTTTTAAGATCGGTACACGATCCCACTAACAGTACCAACACTGCTCCGAGATCGACACACGATCTCCGCCAAACAACCACCAATGCTCTTGGAATGGACACACGATCCCACGACGAACCTGTGATGCTCTGATACCACTTGTTGTGCCTAGCGCCTTCTGGCAACAACCAACTTAAGGAACACAACAACGGAGATAGACGTGTCAGAGAAGTACCCACATGACCAGAATAGAGAAACAAGAGAGAAATCAAGCCAACACAATATTTAACCAGGTTCGGCAATTTGCCTACGTCCTCGGGGCAAGGGGGAGAGATTTTATTGATTCAACAATCAATACAAGAGGATTTAAGAGATACTTCGAGGGATACGATTCATGAGGACTTTCACCCTTATTTATAGCCAGAGAGTCTCAGAGTTTTAGGAAACCCTAATTGGATTCGATTCCAATTCAGAAAAGAAGTTTGAATCCATTCAGGAGATGGTTTCGCTTGTCGGTCGGCTGACCGGTCGACCAGCCTTATCCCTCGGTCGACCGGTCGGTCGACTGGGACCAACAGAGAGCCCTGTCTTTCAGTCGGTCGACCGCTTCGGTCGACCGCTTGCCACGGTCGACCGGGCCATGCTGTGCATGTTGTGCACACCGGTCGACCGGGCCCTGTCTCCTGGCCTGTTGCGAGCTATGTTCTCGCTCCTTTTGGCTTCTGATCTCTGTGCTATCTCTTCCATGAGTTTAAAAAACTCTTCCGATGTATTTTATCTCCTCTATCTCCTCTCTCTCTACAATGACAACATCATCTTTAAAAAGTTTTGAATCATTTTGGAGTTATTCATTATCCAAGCGATTCTCTGAGTCTCCTATTGTTTTGAAATATAAAGTTTATTCATGAATTTTCATCTGAAAACATTCTTTGAAGTAGTCATGTCATGGTCACAAAATTTGCGGATTTTGGTCAGTGGTGGTAGTTGATGCTACTATTTTTCTGTTAGCTTGTCTACGACTTTCTGTTTTCATGCTTGTTAGATAATAGAATAAAAAATGCTTTCTTTTTCATGTTTTACTTAAATTTCTACTTACAAACTATCCCATCATTTATAAATTTCATCTTTTCACTATTTGTGAAGCAGTCACAGCATACTATAAAGGCACATAATTTTTGTAGAAGTTACTGATTATGTCTTATCGTCAATTTTCATGTTTCATGTTTATTCATTTAAATATAAAAGTTAAGATTTTGTTTTATCCTTCCAGATCTTTATTCTGAATTTTCTTTTTGAGCAAAAAGATCCTCTAAAAGATGTGCATATCATTTTTGTTTTTGTTATTTATCTGAAACTGATGCTTAGTGGATTCTGTCATTTCATCTACCTTACCGGCATGTATTTTGTAGTTCGGGGAGAAATATATCAGACCGCTTTTTTACAGTATATAGATTTGGTGTAGGCTCTTAGTTTTTCTCTAACTGGAAATCATACACCAAAATTTATTTTTTTACTGTTACTTTTTTGTTTCCAGACATCTCACAGGCTTCAATATGTTTCATTTTTTTAATTTACAGGGAAGAAAAGAGAAGATTCCGGCATTATCCATAATAGCTGATGGCAAAGGACAATATTCAGTTGATTTCCATGCCCAGATATCAGTACTGCAGGCATTCTCTATTTGCATCTCCATACTACACAGTTCAGAAGCTGCCTCTGCTCTGGGTCCAGAGAACAAGCAGAGGCTATACTCAAACTCTCTACAGTTGCTTCTCGAGGAGGAAGTGAGACATTTGCTCGAAGCTGTTGCAGAAGAAGAGAAGAGAAAGGCAAAGAAGAAAACCGAACAAATCCCAACATCTTTCATCCTTGATCCACCGTTTTCTCCCATGGGACGGGCCTAAAGTGAGAGCATGACATAAAATGTTTCAAAACACAAGTTTTGTAAGTTGGATCCTGAACTGCCATAGCTTGCCCGAATCAAGAACATTAATTATGGTGCTGAACCAGTCAACTAGGTCCTTCACAGAGGGTCAGTTTGTGAAATGTTAGATTTGAGCAGGAATAGAGAGAGAGAAAGAGAGAGTAGCAGAATTCAATTCATTGTAAACATGGTTCATCACAATGTTGCAGCCTCAAATGTGTTTATATTATTTATAAGAGAGGAGATGTAATATATTGTTAATAACATACAGTGGTTACAAAATGCTGGGCTGAATGATTTACAAATTTCATTGATGAAACATAGATCAAAAAGAATACAAGATGTACTTTCTGAAAGCTTTGTGGCCTTTCTATAAATGAGAAGAGTAGTGCACTTGTTCTCTGACTCCATTTGCCCCAGTGTTGCGCGAGGTGGTCAGACTTCTAAATTTGAATTTTTTGTTTTCCCCCACCACTTCCATTTCATGTCGTGCTAGCAATTCGAGCAAAAGATGAGCAAAATGCAGTAGGGGGCGTAAAGATCCTCTCATCTTGCTACATTTTCCAACCCCTTGTCTTGTTGTACTTGCTTGTTTCCTTAATGGCTCTTTAATGGATTATGGGGGGCTGCCTGTACACAACCGATTTGCTTCAGGAAAAGGGATGTGAAGTTGACTAGTTTAGTGTAGGAAGTATGAAGTTGTACAGTTTGGTTCACAGGAGACTCTTTCCTGTTAGGCATAATCTCAACTCATTATTTATTAGTGTTACAGTAATTGAGAATGGGAAAAAAAATCATAATTGTTGTTATTGATGGTGATGACAATGCCCATATAGACACACACACACCGCGCGCGCACACGCGCACGCACACATATAGACACACACATACACATACATATATACATGTGTGTGTGTGTGTGTGTGTGTGTCACTCACACACACATATATAGAACACAATTGCATAATAATGTAAACTCTACTCCTACAGTTTCAATACAATATGTATTTTAATCCTAATACTACTCTTAACACCCCCTCCAACTCATGGTGGGTCAAACAATATGAGTTTGCCCAACAAGGCTCCAAATCTCGCTGTAGTATGCAACTTCGTAAAGAAGTCTGCGATATGCTCCTCTAAGCGAATATATGAGAGTGATATAGTGCCTGAAGTAAAATGCTGACTAGTGAAGTAGCAGTCGATCTCAATGTGCTTCATCCTCTCATGAAAGAGTGGATTAGTGGCAATCTTTATAGCACTCTAATTGTCACAAGTAAGAGGTGCAGGATCTATAAGAAAAACACCAAACTCTGTTAAAAGTCTCATCTAATCAATCCCATGCTCCTAAGTAAATCTTCTGGCCACTAGGCAAGCCTCGTGCCGCTCAATGGAACCATCAGGTTGATGTTTGATCATGAAGATCCATTTGCAACTCACATGTTTAACACCCACCGGACAAGAAACAATATCCCAAGCACCAGTCTGGTGAAATACCTGAAATTCCTTTGCCATAACTTTTTTCACTTGGGGTATTGAACAGCCTCCCGGTAAGAACTGAGCTCACTAGTAGTATGTATGGTGACAAGAAAGACTTGAAACTGTGTTGAAAAGGATATAATACTAGTAAAATCAAGCCGGTCAAGAGGACGAGTACAACCAGAGGTACGATGGGTAGGTGGCTTGTGGGGGTACTCTGAACGACGAAGAGGTGGTGGTGGTGGTGGAGGAGTAGGCGGGGGTGGTGGTGGAGGTGGTGGCAGCCTCATAGTAACTTAGGGACCCTCATGGTCTAGAGTCAGGGTCGATATAATAGCAACATGGATTGTGCCAGAATGATCAGTTGGAGGAAATAACACAATAGGAGCTAAAAAGATTAGATCAATAAGAAATCTAGAAGATTCAACAGATGGTGTATCAAGTGGAAACAAAAAATGTACATCTTGATATAAAGGAGAAAAATAAGGAGATTCCTCAATGAAAGAGACATGACGGGATATAAGAAGACAACGTGCCAAGAAATCATAGCAACGATAAATCTTATGCTCAGAACTAATACTGAATAAGACGCACTTAGCTAATAGAGCAAATAGCTTAGTGCGCACATTCAGAGGAAGGAGGACCTAACATGTACAACCAAATGTGCGGAGCATGCTATAGTCAGGAGGAGAAGAGTAGAGACGCTCATGAGGTGTCTTGTTAGCCAAGACAGATGATGGGGTGATGTTAATAAGGTTAACAGAGGTGAGAACAACTTCTGCCAAAAATTATGAGGAACAGAGGAGGATATCGGTATAGCACGAGCAGTCTCAAGTATGTGACTATGCTTGCGCTCGGCTACCCCATTCTGTTCATGATCTATGAGCATGACTGCTGGAAAAGAGTACCATGAGACTGAAGGATATATCTCATGGTAGTAGAGATATACTCACGAGCACAATCAGCACAAAATGTCTTAAGTTTCACATTAAACTGAGTATGAATCATAGCAGTAGAAGTTCGGTATATAGTAGGAATTTAAGATCGCAGACGCGTAAGATATACCCAAGAAAACCTCATGAAATCATCAATAAAACAAACATAATATAAATATCCAGACATAGATGGAATTGGAGCTGGGCCTCATATGTCAGAATGAACTAACTGAAAAGCACTAGTGGTTTGAGATAAAATATTAATGTAGATCTAAGTATTTTGACAATTTATTGCTTGTACATAAAGATAAAGGGAAAAAAAACTTGTTCAAGAGCTCCACTATGAAATAAGTTCTTTAGACGTGACTCTGAGGTATGACTTAGGCGTCTGTGCCACAGATCATCAGCAGATGAAACTACACTAGTAAGACTATGACTCAAATTACTACTGACATGGACATGGAAAAAATTAAGGTGGTATAGTCTCCCTTTCCTATGAGCACGATCAATTGTCTGACCTGATCGAGGATCCTGCACAAAATAATTGAAGTAATCGAAAGTAACGATGAGATTAATTTCGCACAAGCTACTGATGAATATGAGATTCATACATAAATGTGTAACATGAAAACTAAAGGCAAGGTGAGTGTGGGAGAGGTAATAGAGTCTGTCTGTGTAATGGCTAGCTGTGAACATCGACTGTATGCAGTAGAAGAGAGTGTGATGGAAGCAGAGTGATAGCAAATAATATAGTAGAATCAGAAGTCATATGATATGAGGTACCAGAACCTAAAATCCAAGGAGAAGACATACTCAAGACAGCAAAAAAAATCTGAGATAGAGGAACCAGGAAATTTGACTGGCGTTGAAGCTGTAACTTAATCTGAGCAAGGCGATGCTAGATATCTGTAGGTAATGATTGATCTGTATGAACTGCTATGGCATGAGGTCCTACTGAGAAAATACGAAGGGGAAGAGGTTTCTGCTGCTTCCTATGCTGTTGTGCCTGAACTAATAACTCTGGATGACGATGGAAACACTTGCACTCAGTGTGACCCATCTTGTTACAGTGATTGCAAGATCTGGAGTGGTGGCAGAAATAGTCAGTATAACTAGTCCCCTTGCAGATGGTACAATAGGGTCTGGTACGATCAGTGCTAGAAGCTTTGGTGGTGGTGCTATGTTGACTGCCTAAAATAGAAGACCAAGGTGCAACTGTAAGTACAATCTCACTTTCGGATGTAGGTGTAGAGGCTAAGGTGGAAAATAAGTGCAGACGTGTCTCCTCGGCAACCAAATCATAGACAATAGAATCGAGACTGGGAACATGATCTCTATAAATGATCTGGTCATATAATGGTTGAAACTCTAGGTAGAGGGCTACAAGAAACATAAGGAACTGACGACAATCTCGGAGTGCTCGAGAATCACTAAATTCAGGCCGGATAACCTCTAATGTTATCGCTCTCTGCAAAATTCCCGCATTTGAGTGTGGAACACCTGTATAGTGCGATTTTCTTGTTTGATAGATAATGACTAGACGAGAAGCTAGTACTACCTGGAGCCACTAAACCGAACATACTGACTGATCAAGTGATTTCAGAGTGAGGCTGCTGTGGGAAACTGAAGGAGATCTGCTCGTAGTGTGCGATCAATGGAGGCAATGATGAAAGAGATGATCCTTCGATCATGATCGATTAAAGTTGCCTTTGCTATAACAATGATACTCTTGATCTCAGTGAAAGAGTCGATCACTGGCTAGATGGACAAGGACATGTCCCGTCAATGTGTCCGCAAAGAGAGCGTCCAAGAAGTGTGGACTCAACTGACGCTGACCAATCAATTCAGTCTTTTGCAGATATCAGGATAAAAATTGGTGGATACGGGAACACAATATTGAAACTGAGGCTCATTAAACTCAGTGAGTCAAGGTAGAGTTAACACAGTAATCAAGGCTAGGTTGTTCAGAAGTAGCTGAGTCAACTCAATCAACTCGGTTGACTCGGTCGATGGCATACCCTTGATTTTGGGCTCTTGGTTTCGATCTGATTTGGGTGTACAAATAATCAACAAAGATCTAATTTGGGTTCTTGGATTCGATCTCGAACACGAGGCTCTTGGTGGAGGGTTGCTGGGATTTGCCAAGTCGTGGCGGAGGATACCAACGACGGAGGGGATCGTGAGTACGACGATGGCCACCGATCGATTTGATCTCGATCTCTACCTAGCGGATGAAGTAGCAGAGTAGAAGGACTAGGGTATTGAGAAATTTTGATGGAGAAAATTGTAGCTCTGATACCATGCTGCATTAATTGAGAAAGGGGAAAAATTCATAATTGTTGTTATTGATGACGAGAAAAATGCCCACATATATATAGAGAGAATATAGTTGCATAATAATGGAAACTCTACTCCTAATACATTTCTAATACAATATGTATTCTAATCCTAATATTGTTCTTAACAATTAGAAATGTTGTATTTTTTCTACTTCACATTCTTTCCGTGAGAATGAAATTCTCTTTGGTGATAATTGAATAACTCTACATTTTTCTCGTCATTCCAAAAACCCAGAACTTTACACTCTCATACCTCTAGCCAAATAACCCTCAGTCCTTGTTTGTCAATTGAAGTGTAAGAGCACGAGGAGAATTACTTTTTGGATTTGGATTTTAGATTTTCTAGAGATCAAGTGAAATTTAGACGAGGAAAAAAAATGTAGAAATTAATCAGAGTATAAAAAAAGATTCCTTGTATTTTAGGTAATTAGAAAAATTAATTAGAGTGCACGAGAATTGAAGAGTGAAATTTAAACAAGGAAAAAATTGTGGAAATTAATTAGAGTGTAAAAAAGATTCTTTGTATTTAAAATAATTAGAAAAGTTAATTAGAGGGCACGAGAATTGAACTAATAGAGAATAAAAGGAAAGGGCTAAATGAACAGCATAAAAAGTTAACTAGTGTAAAAAAACAACATTTAGGGCCCAACCAGCAGGTTGAATCATTGACCTCTTCATCTGAAGTCAAATGTCGTCCATTTTTCGCCTATTTGATGGAAGGGCAAAAAGTATTCAAAATATATGATTTTTTGTTTTAGTCACTTGAAATATAGATCAACTAAAATGGAATGGATCTTACATTCGGATGTTGTAGGGTTGTATTTGAGTCGGAAGGATTCGACCTCAAATTTTTCCCGAATGACACAAGTCTCTCCCTCTTTATATACATGTATGTGTGTAGAGAGAGACTTGTCATTTCGGAAGGATTTGAGCCCGACTCCTTCCCACTCAAATACCAACATTCGACATTCAAATATAAAATCCACTCCGTTGAAGTTGATCTATATTATTTAAAGTCACTAAAAACAAAAAATCAAATATTTTTAATACTTTTTGCCCATCCATCAAGCGACGCAAAATGGACGGCCGAAAGTAGTGAGTTGGTTAGATCTATGTCTTTAGACATACAAATTCTCGATTCGGCCATTTGATTATGATCTAAACATTTAAAAACCCCTACAAAACTTTTTGTTAGGTTTCAAATGTTCTACACCATTAAACTAACCACTCACTATTTAGGCCATCCTTTTTCCCCTACTTGATGCAAGGGAAAAAAGTATTTAAAATACTTAATTTTTAGTTTATGGATACTTGAAATAATATAGATCAACATCAACGAAATTGATCTTGTATTTTGACATGTGTGTTGGTTGGAATTTCTAGGGTAAGTGTTGAAGACCATAATTGGGACGGAGTCAAGCTTTTAGGCTGTGAATGCGAGTTTTTTAGAATGTCTTTTAGTTTGAAACGTGTGTTGGTTGGAATTTCTAGGACAAGTGATGAAGACTTTGTTGTGTGAGTGTTGGTAGTGACTGTGTTTGGCAGTGATTGAATTTATAGGTGGTATATTTGGCATTAATTGTGTGAGACAGGGGGAACAAAGGCAGATGTGTTATTTGTTCTTTAAAATACTTGCAGTCCATGTAAGAGTACACAAATTTGGTTAATTATTTAATTAACTTGTTTTGATTATAATTGTGCGGCTTGTTAATTTATTGTTGACTGTGGTCTATTTATTATTAACATAAATTGCTCATTATATGTCACATTTTCATATTTATTTTTATTTAAACTCTGCTATTTAATTGTTTTAATGTCTAATGGTGTGCAGGTTGTAAATAATGGAGAAAGAGAAGAAAAACTCGATATCCTAAATAATTCAGATTTTCAAGGATAAGATTCACTATCTCAAGATTAACAAGAATATTTTGAAGATCCAAAAGATCTACTTACAATCTTATCAGAAGAACTGAAGACAACTGAACAGGAAGAATCTCGCGCTCAAAGCTCTAATCCAACAACCATAAAATTGCTACGGAAACGCGGTAATATTTTGGTCGTTGGGTCAGCGATTTTTCCACTATCTTCCACACGCTTTCCCCACTTCTCTCCTCCTATAAATTCAGTATAATGCCTCGATCCCGCAGGTACGGAGACGTTAGTGTGATGTATATACGCAGGGTGGAAATACCCTTTACGTATATACGCTAAGTATCAGTACAGGCAGAAATCAGAGTGCAGAAGCATAGTAGTAATATACATTCTATCAGAGAAGTACAAGTACATAGTTTTCACAGAGAGTGATACAATATACTGAAATATTATATCACCAGAGAATACAAAAGTACGATTTATAAAGAGATGTACATAACAAAAGGTGAGAGGTGCTCACGAGCAGCAAGAGGGGGCATCGAGAGCCAATCAGGAGAAGAGCTGGGAGGAAGAGCTACGGTGACGTCTGAGCTCCGCTGCGCTACTCTGATCGCCACGAAAAGATCCGCTACTATCCACACTCCAAAATCTGGACATACGAGTCCAGGGTTGTCAGACGCAACCTAACGAGTACAAGAGAGGAGGCTAAGTGGCATGCATATCAAGAACGCATGTACAAGAAAGGTGTATCGTGAATATAGCACATTTGAACAAGAAATGAGACAGTAAGTAAAATAATTGTCATGCCCCGCTAACCAAAATACGTGGAAACAGAGTCGCGACGAGAGTCAACGACGCATATACGCAAGGAAAATACCTCACGTATACGCGCTAAGTCTTAAGTAACCTGAGTAAGTTATAAATCTAAATCATAATAAATCAATGATCATTGCAATATCACATATAAGCATTCACGCATGATATCATATAAAAAGAACCGGAATAAAGATTGAATCTGATATATATCAAGAATCAAAAAAATAATAGGAAGACATTTGATGTAAGAATACCAGAACCAAAAGAGAGAAACTCCAGCTCCTCGCGAAGCGTACGAGCTCAATGAAAACCTGAACAATATAAGGAGATGTCCAAAATCCTGGACGTGCGAATTCAGAGTCGTCAGAAGCGACCTAATGAGTGTGTGTAAAGAGAAAGGTGCTCGTACCTAATAACAATATAAGCAATAACAACATGATAAACTGAAATAAAAGATAACAGATTAATCAATATTAAGAATAAAGCTATGAACGATATATAACTGATATCATGATAAAAAAAAAACTAATGTCAAGATGTGTAACCTAGCATATGTCACTAGTCTGGTATACATCCGATCATGTGTACAATCATATGCCTATCATGGTTTATATATATATACAGTCAGGTGATTACGATCAGTCACAATATACTATAAACAGTTCATTATTATTTATTATGTCAGCGAACACTAATTTTCACTTATAATAAATGCATCCCATACTACGCCTACTACACGTGTCAACTAGGATCCTAAGTTATTAAAACTGATTAGTTGGAGACGTTGTCTATACTTTAGGTGGGTCACGTACATATCCGGGACCATGGCCTCAGTTTCTTGGCGCTGAACCAGGCCGTACCGCTAGGTACTCAGTAACAGTAACAGTACTCACTGTGAAAACAGTGGAACAATAACAGTATAGATGAGATGTCAGTCATCCCCCAGGAACCTGCAGTGGAGCCCTCAGTCGGCTGCGCAACCTGTATCCTCGGTCTACCCAAAATACAGACGTTGTCTCCTCCATCAATTTTCCCAATCCCGGTATAAGTTGTCAATTTATATTATTAATTAATTCAGTCAAACAATCAATCTCCATGTTACCGGAATACTGGGATGATGCGGTAACAATAACAGTAACAATACAGTAACAGTAATCGTATACACGGTGAATAGTAATAAGAACAGTGAACAGTAACAGTAACCGTGTATATGACGAATAGAACTGTACCGAGCGTTACGACCTAACGATACTTTCTCAGTAACTTTCAGTAACATGAACAATATGTTTATCAGGTAGGTATCATGTAAAATCAGTAGGGTTACTTAAGTGGTATAATTATATTATGATATTTATTTAGAATCGACAATATAATCTTCTGGGGTTTATTCATTATGTATTTTAATATGTGAACATGAACAATAATTTATGTGCATTAACGGTAATTAAACATGAACACTATATAAACATAAAATAACATTAATTTGAAACAAGTTAAAAGCACTCACGTGAAATAATACCGAAATACTTAATAAATAAACAAAGAACACTCACATGAAATGACGCGATTTTGGAGCCGAATCGCTGTCTAATCTTCACTGTATGAATCGGTACGAATCTTTGGATCATCCCATCGGTCAGTTTTCAAATCGCCATTGTATCGGATTCACAACGAACACAACTCCGAATCTCCTGTTACGGGTCCGGATCTCACCAAACGGGTCCGTTATTGCTGTAACATGCAACCAAACACGCATAAACACATGCACACATAGATACATGTGTACACACCCACATATAGGTATACACATACACGATATGTACATACACTCTAATACACACATACACCATACATTTAGTCATTAATGCACATATACATAATAATATAATTACAAACACATACAATTATTAACACACACATAACACATGTATACACACTCATATACTAATACATATAATAACACAACCCAATTATAATTATACACAGATTACAACGAACACCAAAACACGACATACGCAGAGAACAAACACTAATACATTTACACAACACTCTAATTCATTTATATAACACATAATAAATAATGAACACAACCTCCACTCACATTGATATTCTCACAGCCTAACATGCATGCATGCATAACTCAACAGAGAAAGAAAAAAAAAGAGGAAGGGGGAGGGAAACTCACAGTCATGGGGAGGTTTGCAGCGCCAGGCTCCGGCGGAGGCGTCGGAGGTCGCGGAGGATGTCGATGAATAGAGGATCTCGCCAGGAAGGGCGTAGGTACGTTCGCGCTGGCTGACAGCGATCAATAGCGACTCACGGAGAGACGAAAAATGCCATGGTGATGACTCTGTCAGTTCTGCTGCAATCACATTCTCAGCATGGCTTTCAAATGGAACCAGTGCACGGTGTACTCCTTTGCTAAATGTCTCCATGCAATTCAAGATGCTTGTATGGGGATTGAGCGTCCACAATCTGAGCCCTTCAAGGGAGTGCCCAATCATCTCGTGCCCATCTTCTTCTCCAAATCGGCCGGCTCCTCCTCCACCGCCACCAGTCCACCCACCTCCACGATGTGCACCAGCACATCTAGCATGGTCACCATCCCAATGTACTGCTTCCTCACGGCCCCGGTGGCCCGGTCCGACTCCAGGGTCATGGACCCGCCGGCGCCGATCCAGCGGCCCGGGGGGCACTGCGACGGGGACGGCGATGACGTTGTTGGCGACAAGGGCGTTGACGGTGTTGGCGAGGGTGGCGGTGCAAGGGACCTCGATGAGGCGGCGCTTGTTGAGGAAGAGGCCCCGGACTCTCTGCTCCCGCAGCCACCCGCATGCGCCCCTTCTCATCTTCTTCTGATATTGCTCTTCAGCTTCCTCGTAATCTCTCACTTGTTGGGTTTCTGGCATTGTTGTTGCTGCTTGAGGCTGAGAAGGGGGAGAAGGCCATTGCTTGGTGCTTGGCTAAGCATGGGGAGGAGCTCGCTGGAGGGAAACGAGAGGGGCTGAACTTGTGCTATTGGTGCAGCCGGCCTAGGGAATAGGAGCGGAGCAAGTGGCTGTGCACGCGACAACAAGGAGAGGGGATGGAGATGGAGTGGGATTGGTGTGCTGTGTTTGGAAAGATAAGAAGAAATTAGGGAGTTTAGGATTTAGTTACCATTTGATGTATTAGTTATTTAGTTGTTAGGATTAGGATTTGGTTGGGGTTTTTGATAATGGCTAAATGGTTTGGGTATGGATTTAACTGGTAATGGGTTGGAATCAAGGGGAAAAAAATACTAAATAATAGTTAATCAAATAATAATTATATCGTTAACAAAATAATAATATCAACAATAATAATCAAACAATAATAATCATACTTAATAATAATAATAATACTAATAATAACTATAATACGTAATAGTATTTACCAATAATAATAACAATAACATTTAACAACAACCACAATAGCCCTAAAAAAATAATGAAAAGATAATAGTTATAACTACTACCAATAATAGCAATTAATAATAAAAAATAATAATAAATAATTAAAAATATTGATAAGGGATAATGGTAATAATGTATAAAGCCAATATTAATATCTTAAAAATAATTTGTATATCTAATAGCACTGATAAGTCGCAAATCAAGTTTGTAAATAATAATAATAAAAAAATCAGAGGACCCAAATAAATACTTAGCCAAATAAAATACAGTATTATTAAATAGGAGATATTACAATAACTATAGAAAAACCAGTTATACAAGCCCACATTACCGATCCGTGAGATTAGTAGATCGAAGGAATAATCCAAATAAGAAAACTCTCATATATATACCCTACATCTCACGTCACTGTAATCTAAGTTTATATAACCTGAGTTGCCTTCACAATAACAGAATAAGAAAACAGTATGGAAACCCAAAAATAAGCAATAGTAATTCAACAAATAACACAGGTATCATGCGTAAGTGGTGAGCAGGATACTATATTATATCACAGGTCTCCCAAGTATAGATCAAGTGTATAGATAGTCAGATATCAGTAGTATGTTATTATTATGTTATTAAGATTCGTCTGATTTGTATACTCGGTATGTGTCCCATTCTACATACCTCAGCATACAGACCAGAGAGTAAGTTATTAGAAACTGATGGAGATCGACGAACCATGCTTAGAATGGGTCCTGTACATGACCGGGACAATGGTCAAGAAGCATCCGGTACTGAGTTAGAACGTACCGCTAGGTACCGAGACTTATTGTACGCCTGAATAGGAATAGGAGCTCCTACAGGAACAGGCACAGGGGCTTATGGCACACCCGGAAGGAAGGGGAGTATGGTGCTAGTACACCCCACGAAAACACTTGTTGGCCTCCAAGTGAATCCTAAAAGTATGGCCACGCGACACTTAAGACCATCATAAATATGGAGACTATATGGGTACTCAACAGTTTTCCCCATTCCAGTGTAAGTTATCTAATTATTACAATTGTCCAGTGATAATTGTTGGCCCAGAGGCCTTCCACTCTAGTTTTGATGATGATTAACTCATGTAGTTATGTTTACTAATAATCTTGTGATGTTTAGTTTCAGATACTTAACCAAGATATTAGTAGGTGATTAGCTTCAACAAAGGTGTTTTGGAGCTTTTCACATGGTGATTCAAGAGCCCGAGTGTAAATGTTCATACCTAGCACTCGTTGGAGTCAAGCTCGGTGGATCACGGTTTGGATCGAGTCGACTTGGAGACGACGCTCTACAAGAAGACCTCGGCACATAGTTTAGTTTATGTTTTAGATCCATTTGTTTAAGATTAGATAGTGTGATATGCTCAAGTTCACAATACACACAAGTTTCATGTTTTGATTTTCGGTTTTTGGTTTAACCGATCTTGGATTTCATGAATAGATGAATCAAAACAAATTTATATGGTTTAATGTATATTAGATTTGTTCTATATACATGTATGCTTCAACTATTTAAACAAACTTAGTTTGATAGTCTATTTCATGAGTTTAGAGTTTTGGTATTTTAACAAAACATATTTTTGGATTTATTGTCAAAAACATTGATATATATATATATATCTGTCATGTATATTGGATTATATCCATATACAACATGCTTCAAGTTGTTTAAGTATCGTGTTTTTGTGTTTGGATGGGTTTTGGACAAAACGAATTTTCAATTAAAAAATTCAAGTTTTGGAAAATACAGATTTTGGTTTTCGGCATAATTTCTAAGTCACAAAAATGGTTCAAATTGTTTGAAATATGTGTTGAATTTTTTCACACATGTTTTTTTATCAAAGTATTATACTGAAACTATTTTTGTGGATTTTTAGAGAATTTATGGGATTTATTTGATGATTAAAAACGAAGTTTTTCAAGTCCCTAAACCTGTCTGCCACACTCTGGCGGTCGACTGATCGGTCGACCGGACCAGGAGCCGGTCGACCAGATCGATCGACCGGACGTGCTCACAAACATGCACGCAGCAAGCCCCTTGGGCCGGTCGACCGTGCGGTCGACCGACTGTAGTATCCTTACTCTTGGGTAAGGACGGTCAACCGGGCGGTCGACCGGAGGTTGGCAACGGTCAAATTTTGATCATTGTCCGGTCGACCGGTCGACCGGATGGTCAATTCTGACCATAATTGCTGCCAACGGCTAGTTTTTTCAAATGGCTATAAATTGGGTTTTCTCTTAATAGTTTTTAACAAGTTTTTGGAGAGCTTATTTTCCGATCTTACTAGTGTTTTTACAGCAATCAAAAAGAAGTTTTGGGCTCTAAAGTTTACAATTGATTTGGTGTTTTTCTAGGGTTTGGAAAGTCAAAAAAAAGTGTTTTTGGAAAAAGTGTTTTTGGTTCAACTTCTTCATCCTTATTTCTTGTTTTTCCCAAGGATTTTCTTCGAGTATTTATTTTCTATTCCTTTGGTTTTTCTCACACTTGAGCATATTATTCTATCCTATCTATATGATCTTTGTTTTTTGTGGGAAAAGAATTTGTTTGTGGTCTTTTGATCACTAAGTTGTAAACCCTCCTACTTTGTGTTATCCCTCTTGGGTAGAGATTGATTTTGGAGTGGCTGCTTTGTGCCCTATCCCTCTAGTGAGAGGTTGATTAGTTGTTGGCTTTGTGCCCATCCCTCATCTGTGAGGTTGATTGAGTTTTGTGGTGGCTTTGTGCCTAACTCTAAGTGTAGAGGTTGTGTTCGTAAAGAGAGGAGTTGTGTACTCCCGGTTATTGTATTGCCCCAAATTCTCAGTGGAGGTTCCCTGTGTGGGAGTCCTGTGTGGACAAGCTAGTGGAATCCTTCTGTGTGAAGGCGGGGACGTAGAGCTGGGTGCTCGAACCTCGAAACAAATCTCGGTGTTTGCGTTTGATCCATTCACTCAAGTCTCTTTATTACTTTGAGCATTGCATCATATTGTCATATCATATATATGCTTGTGTTGTTTGTGTGTGCCTCACTTGTGTTTAACCACGAGAGCTTCATATAGCGCCTCAACTCTTATTCAGAGGAATCAAGAGGAGTTAGTCCAGAGCTCTTCACCGGGAATTCGGCTGCACTCGTTGGTTGCATTAAGTGTTGTTGCAATTAAGTTTTTAATTTTCACATTTTGTTCATTAGATTAGCCGTACACCTATTCACCCCCTCTAGGTGTACTTTCAATATCCACAGTGTGTTCACAATAATCCTTTATTCATGGTTATCCAATTACAGGAATCAACAGGAGTATAGTATCAGGAGTATAATATCAGGATTCTCTATGTTTCAGCGGTTCAAGTATATAGGGGTTCAATTATACAGGAGTTCAGGAGTACAGATTGTAGTATTATAATAATCATGTCAAGTCCCTGTAAAAATGTTAATCATGAATAGACATTGTAATACAGGTGTCAGGTGTAGTAGTAATCCAGTCAGGTGTCACAACATCAGGTCAAGTGTACTAGTACCATTTAAAATCATGTCAAGTAAGTGATAGCATGTCAAGTGTGAAATATCATGTGTCAGGTGTCAGGTGTCAAGTATCAGTGTCAGGTACTTAATATATCGGTGTTAAGTAAGTTGAATACAGAGCCATAATATTATATGTCAGGCAATCACTCGGTCATGTAACATGATACATGAGACAATATAGTTAAATATTTTAAACTCTTCACAACCATTCTATTATAATAATAAATTAATATATTAATTAGCTAAGCGAGGCCAAGAGAAGCGGAAGCGTATCCAGGCACATTCAGCACAAGTATAATGCCAATTCGGTGAGTTACGATAATAACCACAAATGAATAACAATATAGAACCGTAATGAATGAAATAATATGAGCAATGCACTCGCTATCCTAGAAAAGATACTTGGATAACATGCCAGAAAAGATACTCGATAACATGCATCAAGTCCTAGAATGAAACTAGCAAGGCATGAAACAATACAAGGAAAGTACTCGCTCAAAACATAAGAGTTACTTGCCGACATAAAGTGAAGTACTCGCCTAAAATCACACGACTTTGAGCAATATCTAGAAAAATTCATGAATACCACATGCACGCTACCAATCCATAATATATATATATATATATATATATATATATATATATATATATATATATATATATATATATATATATATATATATAGAGAGAGAGAGAGAGAGAGAATAAAAGAGGAGAAAGAGAGGAGAGGGAGAGAGAAGAGTGCTTGCTAGAAATAGTAGAGGGGGTGAGAGAGAGTTTGATGGAAAAGAAGGGGTAAAAGAGGAAAGAAAGAAAAAGAAAGAAAGAAGAAAGAAACAAAGGAAGAAGAAAGAAGAGGAGAAGGGGGAGGGGTGCGACCAGGGTTGCTGGCCGGCGATGGAGGCGCAGCTAGAAGGGCGCGGTACATGACCGGAGGAGGAGGAAGGGAGGTGGGGGAGTAGGTGTTATTATTGTTGTTGATGTTATTGTTGTTATTGTTGTTGATGATGATGTTGTTGTTTATGTTGTTGTTGATGGTGAATGTTGTTGGTGGTGGTGATGAGTTATGGTGGTGTTAGGAGTTGGAAGAGGAGATGGAGATGGTAGTTGGGTGGTAGAAGCAGAGGAGGTGGTAGATTTGAGGGTGAATTTTGGGGAAGAAAAGGAGATGGTGGTGATGGGTTTAGGAAAAATTGGAGAAGATGGAGTGGTAATTAAAGAGAAGGAAAGTGGAGAAGAGAAGGGAGGAGCTTAGAGGAGAGGCAACGCCTGCTAGGGGGCGGCGGCGCTAGGGGTGGTGATGGTAGAGGCAACAGTCAAGGGGAGAAGAGTGTTGGAACTTGTTTTGATGAAGACTTTGTGAAGCATTTCATTTGGAGCTCTAACACATGACGAATCAAGAGTTCTTCATGATCAAGATGTCCCAAAGAGAGTTGATATGATGTGGTTTGTAATTGTGAAATAGCATTTTAAAAGCCTTGATACACGCACACATATCATTGACCATTAGTCGACTTATAGTCCCAATTAGTCGACTAATATACTTGGTAGTCGACTAACCCAAACTCTCTAGTCGACTAGTCATGTGTCCAAAAGAAACTCAACTCTCTGTTTGTCCATTAGTCGACTTGACAGACAAACATAGTCGACTAATAGACTTTGTAGTCGACTAATACTATGCCCCTAGTCGACTAATCACTGGTCCAGTCGACTTAGATGTTAGTTGCAGTCGACTTGATTCAGTTAACCAGAAACCTGTCACTTGAATTTTTGTTGACTTAGTCGACTTATACTCAAACCTAGTCGACTAACCTTTGGAAAATTGCCTTGTATAGTCGACTAACTCAAAAGGCAAGGTCGACTATAGGCAGTTTCTGACTGTTGGACAGTTTCTGTATTCTGGTATTTTTTGCAACGTTCTTCAACGTTTGAACATTCAAAAGGCACCTATTAACTACCCTAACTACTCCTAGAGTGCAGCTATAAATAGGGTGGTTAATCCTAAGGCAAAATACCAATCCTAATCTTCAGTTTTCAACCACAAAATTCTGTCAATCCTGAAAACTGTTCCCACTTCAGTTCTTCACCAAATTCTGATTCTCTAGTGAAGTTCTCTGAAGTTTCTCCTATACTAGACCTTGTCCACGTTCACATATTGTACCAAGGCTTATAGGAAAGTGTTGTAATACTCAAAGCAATCATTGTACACGGGTGTCTTCTTGGTGTAGAAGCAACTGTACAAGGTGGAGTTTGTTCTCTTAGTGTAGAGAGAAATCATTGTACACGGGTGTCTTCTTAGTGTAGAAGCAGTTGTACAAGGTGAAGTTGGTTCTCTTGGTGGAAGAGAAGGTGTACACATTTGGCAAAGAAGATTTGTCAAGTGGTGTGTATGGTTGTGATTTTTGGTGTACAAAATTAAGGATAAAGGAAAATCTCAAGCGGGTGGCTTGGAGACTGGATGTAGGTCACGAGGACCGAACCAGGATAAATCTCTCGTGTTTGCGTTTGTCTAAACTTTTCTAAGATTTGATTTCCTTTATTGCAAGTTTATTTATTTGTTAACTTAATTCTTCTTTGTTTAGTTTTGTGTTGACTTTGTATTTTAGGTCCATAAGTGCCAACAGAGAAAGTTCCACAATTGGCATAAGAGCGGGACTACATTTGGCATCATCTCGGGACCAACAATTGGTATCAGAGCAGGTCTTACATTTGGTATCAGAGCGGGTTCAAGTCAACAACAAGGATGGCAACGGAGTTTTCATCATCCCAATTTAAAGAAGGACATTCTCCACAACATCCACCGCTATTTGACGGATCCAACTACAATTATTGGAAGTGTAGAATGAAGATCTACTTGCAATCGATTAACTACGAACTTTGGAACATCGTCGAAGCATCGTACACCAAACCAACAACCAACTACAGCGCTTGGACTGAGGATCAAAATAAGAATGCGAACCTTGACGCCAAAGCGATGAATGCCTTGTTCTGTGCATTAACCAAAGAAGAGTTCAACAGAGTGTCAACAACCACTTCTGCACATCAAATATGGCATACTCTTCAGGTAACACACGAAGGCACAAGTAAGGTTAAATAGTCTAAAATATCTGTTCTTGTCCACAGGTTTGAATTATTCAAAATGGAGGAGAATGAAACCATATCCGAAATGGTTACAAGATTCACCAACATTACCAATTCATTAGCATCCCTTGGAAAGGACTACACCCAAGTTGAAAGAGTTCGTAAGATCCTTCGTGCACTCACACCAGAATGGGAGAAGAAGACAACAGCAATTGAAGAAGCCAATGATCTCTTAACTTTGTCGTTAGAAAACCTAATCGGTAATCTAATGGCATATGAAGTGCAATTGGAAGAAAGAAAGAAGGAGGAACGACAACACCACTCAAAGAAGAAAGAACTTGCTTTCCATGCATCCTCCGACACGGACGATTCAAATGAAGATGAAGAGGAGATGGCAATGCTTTCAAAGAAATTCAGGAGATTTCTAAAGCGAGGTAAATTAAAATGCTTTAATTGCAATAAACCAGGTCATATGAAGATGGATTGCCCTTTGCTTAAAAATAAAGGTAAAATCAAGAGCAAAAAGTTCAGAAAGAAGAAAAACTATGAAGCCTCATGGGAGAACAGTGATTCTTCATCTTCTGACGAAGAAGAATCCACTGAACGTGTCAACCTATGTTACATGGCCATAGAAGATGATGAGGTATCATTTACTGAACTTTCTGATGCATTTCATGAATTGTTTAATGATCTAAAGCATGAAAAACTGAAAAATAAAGTTTTATCAAAAGAAAATGAAAAACTTTTAAAGGAAAATTCATGTTATGCTTTACAAGTATCTTCTATAAATTCTCAACAAGATGAGTTTAAAAAAGTCATATCATCTTTGAAAAATGATAATGAGAAGTTTATAAAAGAGAACATTTTTCTTAAAAAGGAAACTGAGTCTTTGAATAAAAGGATTTCTATTTTAGATAAAGATATTTCAGTTTTAAAAAAAAATATGAAGATATTTTGCAAAAGGTGACTAAGTTCAATCAAGGAAAAGAAAAGTTGAATGATTTATTATCTTTTCAGAAGTTGTCACATAATAATTATGGTCTTGGATTTATTGAAAAATCTTCATATTGTTGTAATCCATATGATTCTTTTGTAAAAAGAAAGTCTAAGAAAAATAAGTTTATATGGATTCCTAAGAATTTAAGTATTCATGATAAAAATACCTATATTGCATCATACCTTCATGATATATGTAATTCATGCAATTATGTGTATACTAACAGGTGGAAACCAAATTCTAAATGGATTTGGACTTCTAAAGGTTAATATGTTCTTTTATGTTTGGTACCATCTAACGTTTATCTTGCAGGTACCATATAAAAGTTGATAAGAACATATATATATATATATATATATATATATATATATATATATATATATATATATATATATATATATATATGATGATATATTTGTTGCAGGGGGAGAACAAAGTATTTCTATATTTGTTATAACCCAACTGCAGGGGAGGAAAATATAACCTATTTTCTGCAGGGGAGCATTTGTGCACACAAAGCGTCATCATCAAAAAGGGGGAGAATGTTGGAACTTGTTTTGATGAAGACTTTGTGAAGCATTTCATTTGGAGCTCTAACACACGACGAATCAAGAGTTCTTCATGATCAAGATGTCCCAAAGAGAGCTGATATGATGTGGTTTGTAATTGTGAAATAGCATGTCAAAAGCCTTGATACACACACATATCATTGACCATTAGTCGACTTATAGTCCCTATTAGTCGACTAATATACTTGATAGTCGACTAACCCAAACTCTCTAGTCGACTAGTCATGTGTCCAAAAGAAACCCAACTCTCTGTTTGTCCATTAGTCGACTTGACAGACAAACATAATCGACTAATAGACTTTGTAGTCAACTAATACTATGCCCCTAGTCGACTAATCACTGGTCCAGTCGACTTAGATGTTAGTTGCAGTCGACTTGATTCAGTTAACCAGAAACCTGTCACTTGAATTTTTGTTGACCTAGTCGACTTATACTCAAACCTAGTCGACTAACCTTTGGAAAATTGCCTTGTATAGTCGACTAACTCAAAAGGCAAGTCGACTATAGGCAGTTTCTGACTGTTGGACAGTTTCTGTATTCTGGTATTTTTTGCAACGTTCTTCAACGTTTGAACATTCAAAAGGCACCTATTAACTACCATAACTACTCCTAGAGTGCAGCTATAAATAGGGTGGTTAATCCTAAGGCAAAATACCAATCCTAATCTTCAGTTTTCAACCATAAAATTCTGTCAATCCTGAAAACTGTTCCCACTTCAGTTCTTCACCAAATTCTGATTCTCTAGTGAAGTTCTCTGAAGTTTCTCCTATACTAGACCTTATCCACGTTCACATATTGTACCAAGGCTTATAGGAAAGTGTTGTAATACTCAAAGCAATCATTGTACATGGGTGTCTTCTTGGTGTAGAAGCAGTTGTACAAGGTGGAGTTTGTTCTCTTGGTGTAGAGAGAAATCATTGTACACGGGTGTCTTCTTGGTGTAGAAGCAATTGTACAAGGTGAAGTTTGTTCTCTTGGTGGAAGAGAAGGTGTACATATTTGGCAAAGGGGATTTGTCAAGTGGTGTGCATGGTTGTGATTTTCAAAATCAAGGATAAAGGAAAATCTCAAGCGGGTGGCTTGGGGACTGGATGTAGGTCACGAGGACCGAACCAGGATAAATCTCTCGTGTTTGCGTTTATCTAAACTTTTCTGAGATTTGATTTCTTTTATTGTAAGTTTATTTATTTGTTAACTTAATTCTTCTTTGTTTAGTTTTGTGTTGACTTTGTATTTTAGATCCATAAGTGCCAACAGAGAAAGTTCCACAATGGGCATAAGAGCAGGAACTACATTTGGCATCATCTGGGGACCAACAAAGAGGAGTGGAGTCGGTGGGAGAGTAAAAGAGATAGAGATGGAGAGAATGAGAAGGAAGAAAGAAAGAAAAAAGAAAGAGAAGGAAAGAGGGGAGAGTATGGTGGAGGAATGGGTAGTGGGGTACTGTTGGCAGGGCATGGGGAGGATGATAGCGGGTGGAGAAGAAAGAAAGGAAAAGAAGAAAAAGGAAAAAAAAAGAAAAGAAAAGAAAAAGGAAAAAATGGAAAATTTGTAATTAAATATATTATTAAATAATTAAATTAATAGGATAAAATGAGAGTATTAAATAAAGGAGTGGAGAAGGAACAAGCAAGAAAAGAAAAGAAAGCAAAATAATATTATTACTTAAAATCGGGTAAAATTTTACTGTTTTAGAAACGTTACCAAAAATTTTCAAAAATAGAAAATATTATTTTAAGATGCCTGATAAAATCAAAGTCAAGAAATTCAATCTGATTTTCAAATTAAAAATATTGGAATACATCGGTGATACCGGTCGACACCAAAACGGGTCAAATTTTGATAAATTTAGAAAAATCTCAAAAAAAATACAAGATAGAAAATGAGATTTTAAGAAGTTATATAAAAACTATTTCTAGAAATTTAACTCCATTTGAAAATTAAAAATTCGAGAATTGGTCAGGGATACCGGTCGGCACCAGTTTTGAAGATTTTTTAGAATAATTCTGAAAATTTCTAGTAAATCATGAAAAATTTAAAATATTAGAAAATAATATTTGAAACTAAAATTGGTCAAATCAGACTTCTGAAAAGGTCAAATCGAGTGTACAACGGTATCGGGTTCCCAGCCTAGACCAGGGCTGACTCTAAGTCTGAGAATCCAGATCCGATACCAAATAATATAAATAATCACCAACCAAAAACAACTACGAAAAGAAAATTGAAACGATACAGTTAAAAAAATTAGGACACATATCTAGGTATGTATCCCGGGAACGGGGTGTTACAATATACCCACCTAACAAAAATTTTGTCCTCGAAATTTATATAAGGAAGGAGATGAACTCGGAAGAGACTAGGTCACCGATGATAATATGATAAAGTGGGAAGGGTAAGAAATATTACAAACTCAGGACACAGAAGGTCGGGGGTAGCGGTCATAGTGATATCTTCAGGGCTCCTATTCTGAGTACTGAGCTCGTCCTTCCGCTACCACATCTAACGCCTCTGCTTCTTCTGCTGACAAATTATAAGCTTGGCCTCTCCCACGGTCAACTTTAGCTCTTGCTTCTTGTTGCTGGGGAGGGAGTGGAGCTTTTCTGCCAATAGGCTCGGGGTTCCTTCCCGGCGGTGGTGCTGGAAGTGCTAGAGTTGCTGGGTTAGTATTCCACGTCATCTTAAACGAACAATCACCTAATGAATAATTGCCACATCCACATGCGAAACACAGCCCGTTCGCCCTTCAACAATTGCTTTGGATGTGTCCGGGCTTCAGACAATATCCGCATATCATCTACTGATCGGGAGACCAGAATGGTCGCCTGGCTATCGGGACATTGCTGGGTCTGGTTGGGTCTTCTTCATTCATCAACTTAAAGGGTCTCTTCACTAGCCTGTTCTGCATTTGATTCTTGTCCTTCTTCTCCAGTTCCTCTTCTACTTCACGAGCAATAGAGAGAACCTAAGAGTACGTCTTCAGCTGCTGAGGGATAATAAATATCTAGATGTCCATCTTCAGCCCCTTTTGAAACTTGTTGGCCCGCTTCTCCTCATCGGTCACCATGTAGGGTGCAAATCGACTGAGTCTTAGAAAATCAGCATCGTACTCATCCACAGATCGGTTCAACTGTTGTAACCTGATGAATTGCTCTTCTATCTCTTTCTGAGCTGTTGCAGGGAAGAACCTCTCATAGAAACCCTCAAGAACTGGTCCCAAGTAATTAGTTTCTCCAATCTCGCTTCTTCCGCCAACCACTAGGTTCTGGCCACATCCTTCTGCTGTATCTTGGTCACTTCTACCTGGTTCTCATCAAGGATCCGAGCTGCCTTCATAAGATCTGTAGTGTCAATCAGCCACTGATCGTTGTCCAATAGCTTCTCAGTACCTGAAAATGTAGCCGCCTACAGTCTTCTGAAATCAGACACATTACCAGGCCTCTGTTAACTAGGTGCTGTCAATAACGCTTGCCGTAGGAGCTCTGTCTACTGATGCTGACTCTCCATCATGCCATGAAGTACCCTCATCATGTTGTCGCTCTTTTCGTTAGAAATGTTACGAGAAGTGACAGGACCGTTACATGTTCCACGTCTTTCAATATCTGAGCTGGTTGAAGGGACGACAGGGAGAAGCTGGAATGAAAGTGATAGAAGAGTCTCAGGATCCAAGAAATAGATTGAGAGGAAGGAATAGATAACACCGCACCTGCAATTGAAATGTATATCCAAGACTCGTGCTTTCTAGTTGCAAATTAATATATCATTAATCTGCTGACTGGTTGTACTAAAGATGTGAGAGCCTAGACTCTGAGACCACCCTGTAACACCCCGATTCCGCGGGTAAGGAGACGTTACTACGACGTATATACACAGAGCGAAAATACTCTCACATATATACACTAAGTACAGGTAAGATTTTAAGTGCGGAAACACAGTAGTAATATATATTCCAACAGAGAAGTACAAGTACATAGTTATCATAGAGAGTGATACAATGTTATAGGAATATTACATCATCAGAGAATATAAAAGTATGATTTACAAAGGGATATACATAAAAAAAGTTGAGAGGTGCTTATGAACAATAAGAGGGACCTCGAGAGCCAAACAGGAGAAGAGCTAAGAGGAAGAGCTACGGTGACGTCAAGCTTCCGCTGCGCCACTCTGATCGCCACAGAAGGATCCGCTATGCCACGCTCCAAAATCTGGATATACGGATCCAGGATTGTCAGATGCAACCCAACGAGTACAAGAGATGAGGCTAAGTGGCATGCATATCAGGACACGTGTACAGGAAAGGTGTATCGTGAATATAACACATATGAACATGAAATGAGACAGTAAGTAAAATAACTTTAGGGAAACCAGTTATACAAGCCCATATTACCGATTTGTGAGATTAAACATCGAAGAAATAATCCAAATATGGAAACCCTCATATATATACCCTACACCTCACGTCAATGTAATCTGAGTTTATATAACCTGAGTTGCGTTCACAATAACAGAAAAAGGAAACGGTATGAAAACCTGAAAATAAGCAATAGTAATTCAACAAAGTAGCACAGGTATCATGTGTAAGTGGTGAGCAAGATAATGTATTGTTTCACAGGTCTCCCTGTATAGCTAGTCAGATATCAGTAGCATGTTATTATTATGTTATAAAGACTCGTCTGATTTGTATACATCAGTATGTGTCCCATTCCATATACCTCAGCATACAGACCAGAGAGTAAGTTATTGAAAACTGATAGAGATCGAAGAATCATACTTAGAATGGGTCCCGTACATGCCCGGAACAACGATCAAAGAGTATCCGGTACTGAGCTGGAGCGTACCACTAGGTACCAGGACTTATTGTATGCTCGAATAGGAATAGGATGTCACCGCTCCTACAGGAATCAGCCCAGGGGCTTATGGCACACCCAGAAGGAATGGGAGTAGGGGTGTCAGTACACCCCATGGAAATACTTGGTGGCCTCCAAGTGAATCGTAAAAGTGTGGCTGCGCGACACGTAAGACCATCATAAACATGAAGACTATATCGATACTCATCAGTTTTTCCCATTTCAATGTAAATTGTCTAATTATTACAATTGTCCAGTGAAAATGTCTACATTGTGTTCACAATAATCCTATATTCATGATTATCTAATTACAGAGATCAACATGAGTATAGTATCAGGAGTATAATATCAAAAGTCTCTATGCTTTAGAGGTTCAAGTATACAGGAGCTCAAAAGTACCAGATGGTAGTATCATAACAATTATGTCAAGTCTCCGTAAAAGTGATAATCATGAAAAGACATTGTAATACAGGTGTCAGGTGTAATAGTAATCCTATGAGGTGTCACAATATCTGGTCAAGTGTACTAGTATCATGTGAAAGTATGTCAAGTAAGTGATATCATGTCATTTGTCAAAGTGTCAAATATCAGGTTTCAGGTGTCAAGTATCAGTATCAGGTACTTAATATGTCGGTGTCAAGTAAGTTGAATATAGAGCCACAAAATTATATATCAGGCAATCATCCGGTCATGTAACATGATACAGGAGACAATATAGTTAAGCTTTTCAAACTCTTCACAGCTATCTCTATTATAATAATAAATTAATTTATTTATTAGCTAAGCGAAGCCAAGCGAAGCGGGAGCATATCCAGGCACATTCAACACAAGTATAATGCCAGTTTAGTGAGTTATGATAACGACCATAAATGAATAACAATATAGGCCTGTAATGCATGAAACAATATGAGAAAAGCACTCGCTATCTCAGAAAAGATACTTGCATAACATGCATCAAGTCCTAAAATAGAACTAGCAAGGTATGAAATGACACAAGAGAAGTATTCACCCAAAACACAAGAGTTATTCGCTGACATTGTAACGCCCCGATCCCGCAGGTATACCTGCGGGATCGGGGCGTTACAGACATAAAGTGAAGTACTCACCTAAAACCACACGACTCCGAGCAATATCTGGGAAATCCACGAATACCACATGCACGCTTCCAAACCATAATATATATATATATATATATATATATATATATATATATATATATATATATATAGAGAGAGAGAGAGAGAGAGAGAGAGAGAGAGAGAGAGAGAGAGAGAGAGAAGAGAGAGAAAGAGTGTTTGATGGAAAAGAAGAGGGTAAAAGAGAAAAGAGGGAAGAAGAAATAAAGAAGAAAAGAAAGAAAAGAAGAAAGAAAGAAGTGAAAAAAGAAGAGGAGTAGGGGGAGGGGTGCGGCTAGGGCTGCTGGCCACTGGTGGTGGCCTGGGCGGCAGCGCCGCTAGTGGTCGGAGGCAGCTCTCGGAGGAAGAGAAGGGAGGTTTGTTATTGTTGTTGATGATGAATGTTGCTGTTGGAGGTGATGGAGTTGTGATGGTGTTGGGAATTAGAGGAGGAGGTGAAGATGGTGGTTGGGTGGTAGAAGTGGAGGAGGTCATGGATTTGAGGGTGAATTTTGAGGAAGAAAAGGAGATGGTGGTGATGGGTTTAGGGAAAATTGGAGAAGAAAGAATGGTAATTGAAGAGAAGGAAAGTAGAGAAGAGAAGAGAGGAGATTGGGGGGAGCCGTTGCCAGCTAGGGGGCGACGGCGCTGGGGGTGGTGATGGTGGAGGCGACGGTCGAGAGGAGGAAGAGGAGAGGAGCTGGTAAGAGAGTGAAAGAGATAGAGATGGAGAGAATGAGAAGGAGAAAGAAAGAGAAAAGAAAGAGATGGAAAGAGAGGGGGAGAGAGAGAGTATGGTGGAGGAATGGGTAGTGGGGTACTGTTGGCAGGGCATGGGGGAGGACGGGAGCAGGCGGAGAAGAAAGAAATGAAAAAAGAAAAAGAAAAAGAAAAGAAGAAAAAGGAAAGATAAGAAAAGAAAAGAAAAAGAAAAGGAAGAAAAAGAAAATTGAAAAATTTTGTAATTAAATATATTATTAAATAATTAAATGAATAGGATAAAATAGGAGTATTAAGTAAAGGAGTGGAGAAGGAAAAAGCAAGAAAAGAAAAGAAAGCAAAATAATATTATTATTTAAATCGGGTAAAATTTGACTGTTTCAGAAACGTTCCAAAAAATTCTCAAAAATAGAAAATATTATATTAAGATGTCTAATAAAATCAGATTCAAGAAATTCAATCTGATTTTTAAATTAAAAATCCTGAAATCCACCGGTGATACCGATCGACACCAAAACCGGTCAAATTTTGATAAATTCAGAAAAATTTCAAAAAATACATTTAGATAGAAAATGAGATTCTAATAAGTAATGTAAAAATCATTTCTAGAAATTTAATTCTTTTAAAAACTAAAAATCCAGGAATCGGTCAGCGATACCAATCGATACCAGTTTTGAAGATTTTGCAGAATAATGCTGAAAAATTTCAGAAAATCATAAAAAATATAAAATATTAGAAAATAATATTTAAAACTGAAATCAGTCAAATTGAACTACTGCAAAAATCAAATTGGGTAGTACACTGGTATCGGTTTCTCGTCTAAACCAGGGCTGACTCTGAGTCTGAGAAACTAGATCTGATTCCAAATAATGTAAATAATCAACAACCAAAAGAAAATATGGAAAGAAAATTGAAATGATACAATCTAAAAAAATTAGAACACATATCTAGGTACTTATCCCGAGAACGGGGTGTTACATTCAGCACCAGAGCAGAGCAGAAGAGAAGAAAATAACTTAGGCTAAAGTTTCATTCTATGATTTAGGTAAGGATTTCCTCTTAGTTAGTCCTTTCCAAGTGTAATTTCTTTGTTTTCTTATTCATTTTACTGTATTTTGTACTTGTATAAATCCAGAAAGAGAGAGTGAAAATGAATGTGTAATCTGTAAATTGAAGGTGTCAATTAAAAAAAGATTTTCACTTTACCGATCCACTTCTCATTTTTGGTATGTATCTATTATTTATTTATTTATTTATTTGGTTTATGTGGAGTTAATTTCTTTTAACGGCTCACTAATCTCTAAGGCCCACTACTTCTTCTTTTCATCATTTGTATGAAAACTCAATTGAATCATATTCATGCCTAAACTTAAGCCTTTTAATTTTGCGAGTGTTCTTGTAGGCACATTAGGATGGGTGATGAACTTCTCTTGTTATTATAATCCAATCTTTAAAACTTGTTTTTATTCCGTACTTGTTTTCTTAATTGTTTAATATTCAGTTTTTAAAAACAATATTAGTGGAAGTTAAATTTTTCACTATCGTATTTGTTTTGCTTGGACACTTGCCGATAATCCAAATTGAGGCATGAATCTTTCAAGATGTAAATATATAGTGGTGTCATGTAGATTAGCGAACCTTAGATTTCTTCTTTTTTAAAAATTTATTTTCCCTTCGTATCTTTCACCATTTTCAAAACCCTAATTCTCCTTTTAATTTTCTTTTGTTTTCTCTTTAGTGATCTCAAAACCATCATTCTCAACCCAATATTCTCTTTTACTTTTCACTTTTTGTTTTTGTTTCCAAAATAGAGAAAGAGTTCTTGCTTTTCTGAATGTACCAAATTACTTTTTAGCATCCCTCCTTGTAGATCATGACCCGCAAAACCGTTTGCTATAGCGGTAGTATAGAGAAGCCAAAGAACCATTCTTGAACTCTTATTTCAAAAACGCTGTTTTCAGTGCTTGGTTTCCCCGCTATCATCCATGCTGCAGGATGTTTGTTGAAGTACACTATGATGGTGTATTTAAAAAATTGAAAAAAAAGAAAAGATATGTTAGTGGTAAAATTCATTTGATAAAGGACTTTTCTACAGATGATTGGTCATGATTTGAGATGAGATACCACTTTAAGCAGTTAGCATATTTGAAGACTTTATATGCTATTAAAAGTTGCCAACGAAGGATTTTGAAGATGGATTAATGGCAATAGACCGTGACATATCAGCTTTGAAGAGTATGGAATATCTTAATCAAAACATTGGAGCAACTATAACTATTCGAAGAAGAGGCAAAAGAACTATACCTTCAAGATATAGGAATGTTAATCAAGTAAGTTGGTAATTTATCTTCAAGGTTGATGTATGTTAAATTAATCTTACTTTTTTGAACTTTTCAGGTGGCAGGAGGAGAGGAAGAGGGGGCACAGAAAACTCAAGATCCTTGCTCTCAAGTGATCAATCCAATATGAGACATCTGTATAGGGGTTATGAAGTGACTTTTGGTGAACAAATGAGATAAAAAATTCTATTCACTTTTGTGTAATCAACAGGTGTAACTATCTATACTGTTGTTGAGACCTTTGTATGAGTGTTATGATAAATGATCATAACTTAGCCTTTTTATGGTGGTTATTTGACAACTTGCAAAGTTTGTGTAATGTACTAGTTAACTTAAGACTTTTGTATATGTAATACTGTTGAATTTAATGTTATATGTGTTATCATAAAATTATCATGAGTTGTATGTTGTTATTTGTTAAATGATCATATGGTTAAATGATGTTATGTTGTTATGTGCATACATCACTTTTGTTAGATGTAGTATGTCTATTAGACCTTTTCAATAGTTCAGGGTTTTTTTTGAGAAAACTTCAATAATTTAGTGTGTTTTTGGATACTACTGTGATCGTTACAATGGGTTATCTGATCTCAGTGTAACTGTTTAATGGAGTTCTTAAGGATTACGTTAAAAGTTGAAATTGTTACAAAAGTATCAGAACTGCTGAAGAAATTGAGTGAATGTACTGATAGAGGGGGAGTATTTGAACTCCACAAAATCAAATAAGAGAAAATTTGACAGAGAAAATTTCAAGCACAATTGGATAGAGAAAATTTCCTTAAACTGCTAATATATTCTATAATGCTTCACTCAATTATGGCCTACCAAGAGGGGTAAGTACACAAATCATGGCAAACATATTGAAATTCTCCTAAATTTCATAATAAAACACTCTCATTTTAGCTTCAACTACAAAATCTCCATCAGAATCTCTTTGTTCTTCACCTTTAACTCAATTTTTTTCTTTCCAACAAATTAGAAGTTTCTTCGTCCCTCTACTTCTCTCCCGCCTTCGTACACTCGAGACTTCATCATCCTACAAATCTATCTACTCAAAGAACCTACAATCATCTCTTTTCCAATTATGGCAGCCAAAAAACCGATGCTCTGGATTGGATTCGGTGGAGGAACGACCAATGGAAGCTCGGACACCACAATAACATTTCTTCATCGAACTTGATCTGGACATCTCAAGCTTGAAGCTGCAGAGAAAAAAAAGAGAGAAGTGGATTTGGCTATGCCCTAGAAGAAGAAGAAGAAAAAGAAATAGAGGGCGAATAAATTCTCAACTTAAAAGATTAAAACCCGCGCAAGACACACAAGCTTTATAAGGGTAAAATCATCAGAAAACTATCACGTGACATACACGTGCCAACACTTAAACGGCCAGAGATTTTTTTGGGATTTTTTGGCAATAGTTTAGGGGGTATTTTAGGATTTCTTTAGTTTAAGATGAATTATGAGAAAATCCAAATAGTTAAATGGGATATTTTGAGAATAAACCAAAGATAAGAAAAGAGTTAAATAAGAAGAAGGAAGACACAAAATAATAGAGCTTGAGAAACCTCTGTATTAGAAGAAGTGAGGCTTTATTTTGCAAAAAGAAGCTCCAATAAATGGAAATAGAACTCTCCTTAAAAGGAATACTGTTAGCATTTAACTATATAGATTCCTAGTGATTAGTTAGTTTCTAAAATTTCTCTATTTGTTTATAGATTTAAAGGACAGATTAAATTAGAGACAACAAATGGCTCAGATATAATTTAGACGCATTTTTGAGAATAATTGCTGAAAATAATTGACAAACAAATAGTTTATAATATTTAACATATATAACGTTGAGATGGCCGAGTTGGTCTAAGGCGCCAGATTAAGGTTCTGGTCCGAAAGGGCGTGGGTTCAAATCCCACTCTCAACATTTGATTTGTTTTTATTTTTTTTATTAAATAACATTTTCTCTTTCTTTTTCACCTATGTACAAAGTACTAAGAGCATACTGCGTATGCGGAAGCCACTAAGCTCGACTAGGAGTTCCCACGGATTATGAAGGATACACATGGAGAGTACTAGCAATTTCTTGGAGGTTTTGCAATTCAAAAGTGTGCACCGGGTGTTTCATTCTCCTCCTGGGTTCCTTTTCCCGCTTAGCAATGTGATGTGAGCCTGTATTGCGTATGCGGAAGCCACTAAGCTCGACTAGGGGTTCCCACGGAGTACGAAGGATACGCATGGACTCGACTACGGGTTCCCAAGGAGTATGAAGGATACGCATGGAGATAAGCAATGTGATGTGAGCCTGTTGGTCTCTTAAAAAATAAGGAAAATCTTACTTTTTAACTTTTAATTCCTCTTATGTGTAGGAGACTTTGAGTCTTTTATCCAGCCACTGATCCCTTATTAGGTTGAGCTTTTAACACAGATAGAATTTCTGAGGGGTTCGGTTCATGTGTGTGAGCCAAATACACATACAATAAGAGGGTCAATCCAACGTTGACACATAGATTGGAACTTTTATAATCTTTTATAATATGTGTGTGAGACTCACACACATAACATATTATAAGAGGATCAGTACACGTGTTAACGCCGGATTGGCCCTCTTATTGTATGTGTGTGTGGCTCACACACATGAACCGAACCCATGAAATATGAGATGCAATAAAATTTGTGAGGTTGTAGTTGGGAAGGTTGAAACTCTTTATGGACATTGCCAAAATATGAATGCTATAGCAACAAAACCAGCATTTTTTGATGTTCTCATAACAAGATGCAATTGTTTGTCTATCGCATGCTTAAAAGAGCTCTGGAAATTGAGAATTTATTTTAAAGCATTACATTTTGATAAAAGTTTTGTTAATGAGGTATTCCAAAATTGAAATTTAAAAAAGATCATATTTGTGTGGGAAACAAACCAAGTATTCTTTCAAATCAATTAGGGATATTATGACATCTCCTTTATTAGAATTAATACATATGGAGTTATTTGGTCCGATCAAAACCAAAAGTTTTAGTAGACACTGTTTTGTGCATATGTTCTTTTTATGATTTTTTGAGATTTACTTTTTTTTTTTACAATAAAATGATGAAGCTTTCTCATTTTTTCAATATTTTTCCGAAAAAAGGGTTGAAAAAGAAAATTTTCCCCATTACATGTATTTGAAGTAATAGAAGTGGTGAGTTATCAACCAATCCTTTATTATTTATTATGAAAAGAATAGAATTAAACATTATCTTTTATGTCCTAGAACTCCACTACAAAATGGAGTTATTGAAAGGAAGAATAGAACTCTCCAAGAAATAGTTAGAACTATGATCAATGAATATGAACTCCCTCAATATCTGTGGGCTGAGGCCATAAATACATCATATTACATTATAAATAGAATTCATTTTCGTAAAAATTTAAACCAAACCCCTTTTGAGATTTATCATAATAGAAAACTAAACGTTTCATATTTTAGAGTTTTCGGTTGTAAATATTTTGTTTTAAATACTAATGATAACCTAGGCAAGTTTGATGTTAAATCATATGAAGCTATTTTTGTTAGTTACTCTAACACTAGTAAAGCTTATAAAACTTCAATAGATCAACTTTGACTATTGAAGAATCCATACATGTAATGTTTGAGGAATCTAAATTTTTTATGAAGAAGGTTGTAGATTGTCAAATTGATTCTTTAAGTGAGGATATGAAAAAGATATCAATAAAGGATTCACCGGCTCAAGAAGAAAGGCAAAGAGAAGAATCAAGTGGTGAAGTACAAGAAGTGCAAAAAGAAACTCAACTACTTTCGAAGAATTGGATATATACTTCAAGTCATTCCAAAGATCTCATCACAGGTGATGTATCACGGGGAGTAACTACTAGATTCAAACTTCATGATATTTGTGGACACTATGTCTTTATTTCTCACATTGAACCCAAGCATATTCATGAGGCAGAAGTTGACTCATATAAGTTGCTTGCCATGCAAGAGGAGCTCACTTAGTGAGGGGGAGGGGGGGTGAATAGGTGTATGGCTAATCAATGACAAATGATATAGAATTAAAAATAAATTATAACACACTTAGTGTAACCAAAGAGTGTAGCCGAATTTCCAGTGAAGGGCTCTGAACTATCTCCTCTAAATTCCTCTAAATAAGAGTTGAGATGCTATGTAAAGCTCTCTTGGTTCAACACAAGTATGGCACACAAACAATACCAAGCATATAAGTATGATATGAACAATATGAAATAATGCAAGGCACAATATAAGAGAGAGTTAGAGATAGTGGATCAATCGCAAACAACAAGATATGTTTCGAAGTTCGAACCACTGCTTTACGTTCCCGCCTTCACACAGAAGGAATTCACTATATCGTCCACACAGGACTTCCCACACAGGGAACCTCCACTGAGGATTTGGGTAAATACAACTAGGAGTACACAACTCCTCTCTCTAACAAACACAATCTCTACACAAGATGCAAGACACAACAACAATCACCTTACACTTAGCCAAACAACAATCACCTCACACTAGAGGGATAAGGCTCAAAGCCAACACTCTAACAATCACCTCTACACTTAGAGGGATACCAACCAAACCTAACTCCTCCACAATCACCTCTACACAAGAGGGATACCCACAACTTAAAGCAAAGAGATTTACAATAGTTGGTGGTCTCAACAAATCATAAACAAATTTTCCTCACAAAACAAGATCCTAATAGATATGATAGATAGTTAGCTCAAGTGTGCGAAAATAAAGTGTTTGGAACAAAGAAAAACACTTGGAAAATCACCAAATAGATATTGAAATCAAGATCAAAAACCAATTTCCAAAAGACTCTCTTTTCTTTGAATTTTCCAACACTTTAAAACAAATAAAGATAAAATCTTTAAGCCCAAAAACTCTTGAAAACTTGTTACTAAAACACTTATGAAGATGGAAAATTTTTGCTCTCAAAAATCATGTAGAAACCAGCTCAAGAGATGGGTATTTATACCCTCTGAAAAATCTTCCCGTTGGCAGCCAGGAAAGGGCAGAAATGCCCTTCCGGTCGACCGCCCGGTCGACCGGCCCCCACCCGATAGTAGGGTGCTTTCAGTTGGTCGACCGCGCAGTCAATCTGCCGAATAGGCTGGCCATGTGTGCGTTCTCGTGCACATCGGTCGACCATGCTAGTCGACCGACCACTGGTCCGGTCGACCGGTCCAGTCGACCGCCAGTCAGTCTGGCTGGGTTTTTAGGATTTAAAACTTAGGTATTTTGATTCCAATTAAATCCCATAAAATCACAAAAATTTCACAAAAATAAGTTCTTTTAAGATCTTTGAAATACAAATATGTGTGACTAAAATTCAACTCATATTACAAACTATTTGAACTATTTTTGTAATAGTGAAATTAGGCTTTAAACAAAAATAGGTATTTTTCAAAACTTGAATTTTTGAAATGAAAAACCGTTTTCTCCAAAACCTGTCTAAAAATAAAAACATGATATTGAAACAACTTTGCAGCATATTGTATATGAATAGAATCCAATATATATATAAAGATATCTATCTATATGTTTTTGACATGAAATCCAAAATCGGTTAAACCGAAAACCGAAACCAATAAACTTTAAAAAAACTTGTGTGTGTATGTGAACTTGAGCATATCAATACTATCTAATCTTTACATAAGATCTAAACATTTAAACACAAACCGAAGTCTTCTTTTAGAACTTCTTCTCCAAGTCGACTCGATCCAACGAGCTTGACTCCAACCGAGTACTAGATGCGATCTTGACGCTTGAGCTCTTGAATCAACATGTGAAAGCTCCAAAACTCCTTTGTTGAAGCTAATCACCTACTAGTATCTTGGTCAATCACTGAAACTATTTAAACACAAGATTATTAGTAAACTATAACTACATGAGTTAATCATCATCAAAACTAGAGTGATGGATCTCTGGGCCAATATATTCATGAGGCAGAAGTTAACTCATATAAGTTGCTTGCTATGCAAGAGGAGCTCAATCGATTTGAGCGTAACCAAGTTTGAAAGTTAGTTACTAGGCCTCCAATAAATAGGACTTTAGAAACAAGTTGGATGAATTAGGTAATATAGTTAGAAATAAGGCTAGGTTAAGGATCCAAGATTACAATCAAATCGAATGAATCAATTTTGAGGAAACCTTTGCATCGTTACGGCTCAAAGCCATTTGTATGACTCTTGTTTTAGCCACTTTTAAAGATTTTAAATTATTTTAAATGGGTGTAAAAAGTTCTTTTCTTAATGGTTATATAGATGAGGATGTGTATATTAAACAACCCCCTGAGTTTGTTGATTTTACACATTCTGATCATATTTATAAAGGCTTTATATGGTTTGAAACAAGCTCCAGGAGCTTGGTATGAGAGACTTAACAATTTTCTTATAAATAAAGATTTCGTTAAGAGTAAAGTAGATATCACTTTTTCTACAAAGCATGTTGATAAAGATATATTGATTATTCAAATTTATGTTGATGATATAATTTGGTTTTACTAATGAAAACCTGCGTAAGTATTTTAAATCTTGTATGAAGAATGAATTTGAGATGACTATGATCAGTGAGCTCAACTACTTTCTCGGACTCCAAATCAATAAAGAAGCAACGCGATCTTCTTGAATCAAGAAAAATACACCAAGGAGTTAGAAAGAAGTTTAGGTTAGAAAATGCAAAGTTTAGCAAAACTCCAATGGTAACAACAACTAAGTTTGATAAGGACGAAAAATGTAAGTATTTTGACATTAAACTGTATCGTAACATGACTGGTAGTTTATTGTATTTGACGGCAAGTAGGCCAAATATCACGTTTAGTGTATGTGTTTGTGCTAGATTTCAATCATATTCCAAAAAACCCTTTCTAAGTACGGTAAAAAGATTATAAAATATCGTAAGGTTACTATTGGAATGAGCTTATGGTATCCAAATACCGGACAATTCAATATGACGAGTTATTCAGATGTCGACTATGCTGGTTGTAGAGTGGATTTAAAGAGTACTAGTGAAACTTATCAATTTCTAGGAAATAGGTTTGTTTCATGGTCTTTCAAAAAGCAAAATTTTGTAGACCTCTTGTAACGCCCCGATCCTGCGGGTACGGGGACGTTACTGCAACGTATATACGCAAGTCAGAAGTACCTTCACGTATATACGCTAAGCATCAGTACTGGCAAGAATCAGAGTACGGAAGCAAGTGGTGCATTATACATTCCAACATATGAGTACAGTAACAAAGTTATCACCAGAGGTGATCCAATATTACATGAATATTACATCACTGATATGCGCAATTGCGAGAATACAAGTAGATGTACAAGTATGAACAGTACAAAGACAGGCTCAGAGTCAAAACAGGAAAACTCTAGAGCCGAACAAGGGGGCCTGGAAGGATAGAGCTCTGGGCGGTCTGCTGGAGATCCACGCTACCGCTGCGCCACTCTGATCAGCAACAGGGGGAAACCACACGCTCCAAGCTCCATGACCTGGACATGAGGATCCAGGGGAGTCAGATGAAACTCCCCAGGCGAGTGGTGAAGTAAAAGCCAGGTGGCGAGCCAGGATGAGCACAAGTGTGAATATAACAATGATATCAAGTTCAGAAGACAGGGGGTTAGAATACAAGTATAGCAGGTATGAACAGGCATAACATAATCACGATAAAACAGGAAATCTGATATAAAACATCATTACGAGTGGTACCGATTGTACGGGCTTAGGTCACGGCTCCATGAGACTAGTACATCGAAGGAATAATCCAAACAAGGAAACCCTCATCTATATACCTTTATCTCATATCATCGTGATCCAAGCACATATAATCACAAGTCTCAAAGTAACCATAACGGGAACACATAACAGGCATAACGGGAGTACATAACGGGAGTCATAACAGGAATCATAACAGGAGTCCATAACGGGCATAACAGGAATCATAACAGGCATAACAGGAGTCTTTTATTATTATTACTCGTCTGACCCATATATCTAGGTATGTGTCCGGGTGTACACCCCAACACACATACATCCATATATAAGCAAGCCGAGGGTTATTACCGGAAGATGATGGAGAACTGATAGCACTTCTTATAGTAGTTCCCGTACACCCGGGACCAGCTTGGAGGCCCTAAGTCCCCCTAACACGCATCTCCTGTGGGCCTTAAATCCCACTAACACGAACCGTCAGTATTTTATTCCATTACTATAAGCAAGGCATCATACCGGCATCCATCACTTCCTCCCATTCCCGTGCAAGTTGCCCTTTTTAATATTATCAATTTACGGGAATAACTGACATGACAGGAAATAGCCCTACAGATTCAAGAGGTGGCCCCCACAGATTCAAGAGGTGGCCCCCACCGAGTATGGTGTGGCACTTTGTTCTATGTGGCACTTTGTTCTGAGGGGATGGATTCTAGAGGTGGCCCCCACAGATTCAAGAGGTGGCCCCCACCGAGTATGGTGTGGCACTTTGTTCCATGTGGCACTTAGTTCCATACAGGATAACAAGGCAAGATTCCCGTAAACATGATAATCACAAGTCAAGTAGATCATGCTGGGTGTCAAGTGATAGCATGACAGGATGATGATAATTGGCAGGTAACAAGTCATGAAAATATCATAATATATAATACAAGTCCCGAGGATAAAGTCCATATTCAAGGAAGTGATCAATCACAGCAGTTAGCACAAGTTAGTCGACTAGGGGAAACTAAGTAGTCGACTTGAAGAGGAATTAGTCGACTGTAGATAAGAGACAAGTCGACTTGCTAGGCTGCGTTTGGGAGAATTGCGTTTCAAGAAGAGGATTAGTCGACTAGGGCTTTTGGGTTAGTCGACTGGTCAAGGTTGCGTCTCAAAGAGCCGCGTTTGAAGGGAGCTGCGTTAGTCGACTTGGAACAGTGGGCAGTCGACTTAGAGAAGTCCGCGTTTCAGAGAACCGCGTTTCCAGAAGAAAAGTTAGTCGACTGGACGCAAGGGGCAAGTCGACTCAAGGAGTCTGCGTTTCAAGGACTGCATCTCAAGAGAAGAGTTAGTCGACTGGGTCAATAGGGTAGTCGACTAATAGAACTGCGTCACAAGAAATCAGGCTGCGTTTCAAGGGGTTAGTCGACTTATGATGGGGTCAAGTCGACTGATACTGTAAAGCAGTGAGCGGAAACAGTTTTAAGAGTTGTGATCTATTTGATATGCATATACAAGTTAACCAAGTCTTTGGCGAGGAAAAGCACTCGCACAACCAGCAGGAGATCAAGAGGGAAAAGCGAGATCACTCGCCTAAGGTGATCCTTGCTGCGTCCAACGAAGGGAGGTTCGGTCCCAATCCAAAAGGAGGGTACCGGCCCTAAGTCTTGCCGCCGGAGAAGAAACACGGCCACAATCCAAAGGAGTGGCCGGTCTTCACGAAGTGATGGAGGGAGGTTGAAGGTGGTATACTTGGTGATGGCTAAAGTGGTGTATATGGAGGTGGAGATGGTGGACAAAGGAAGCAAGAGGAGGAGGCTCTCTTGGTAGCTTCTCTGTTGGAGGCTGCAGGAAGCAAAGAAGAAGAAGAAGAAGTAAAATGAAGAGAGGGAGAAGGAGAGGGGGTATTTATAGGATTTGGATTGTGAAGGTGATGCAAATAAATAAAAGAGAGGGGGTTTTTGTAAATTGGGGGAATTAGGTGGCTCTCTCTCTTGGCCACTTGGCTGGTTATGATGATGAGAGGGGAGTGGGGATATCTTGGAAATGACATTTGGAAGAGAATTAAATGAAGAGAGAGAAGGGAGGATATTCACCATATAAGACAAAAGCAACTAAGGTGAAGTCTTGCGTTTCCCTCACTCAAAACGCAGCACTCTCCTGCGTTTGGGCTGCATTGGGCTAAACGCAGGGATTAGAGCCGCGTTTGGGGAAAGCCAAAAGCTGCGTTTCAAAGAGGAGAGAGAAAGTCATGATAATTGATGGGATTTGATCTGAAGTGCATTAAATGCGGAATGGGGAGGATCTTCACAATAAATGCAGAATCCCAGGTAGGTGAGATCCGCGTTTAAGGAAGGGGAGAGAAAATGGGAAAAAGACATGGTAGAATATATGGGACAATTCCTCGGTAATTGGGAAAATACTGAAAACTCCGAAAAGGTCCAAAAATAAAGTAACTTGGATAGCTCTCCAAAAATTCTCAAAAACCATAAATATTATAAAATGATTTTTGGTGAAATCGGTTTTCAAAGATTCAATCTCATTTTCAAGATAAAAATCCAGAAGTCAATTGTCAATCTCGGTATACACCGGATTGGCCGGATTTTCAATAAATTCAGAAAATTCTCAGAAAAAGTATTTAGATGGGAAATGTGATTTTAAGAAGTAATGTCAAAAGGCACTTTTACTAATTCCAAACCGTTTGTAAATTAAAAATCCGGGAATCGGTCAACGGAACTGGCCGACACCCGTTTTGAAGATTTTCAATTTAATTCAGAAAAATTTCAGAAAATCATAGAAAATCTAGAATATTGGAAAATGATGTTTAAAACTGAAATCGGTCAAATCGGAATACCAGAAAGACTAAATCGAGCAATACTCTGAGGTCGGGCCTTCGGTTCAGACTAAGGCTGACTCCGAGTCCACGAATCCAAATCCAAGACAAAACGTTCATATAAATAATTCATAATACAAAACAAATACAAGAAGTAAATCGAAAAATACGATCAAAAAAATCTGAATAAGCAACTAAGTACGTATTCTGGGAGCGGGGTGTTACAATCCATCCACCTTACAAAAAATTGCGTCCTCGCAATTTCGATAAGGGGTAAATTGAACACGAAGAGGACAAGGGTGGAATTTATACCAATTAAGATATGACACACTATAGGTAGGGCTCTCAAGTTGACTGAACAACAATCAGAATATAGACATCCTCTGCACTTCCGGCTGTATAAATCTCCGAACGATGCCAAATAATACTGACTGATCACACAGCTTTGCATTAGAATTCCCGCTGTACTGTATACTTAATGTCGCTCTGAGAATAAGCCAGAATACTGAAGATAAGGAAAACCCTGATAGTCCTGAGCATAAATAAAGAAGACCGATATTTAAGAATTCCGAAGACCAGGCATCGATCACTCTGAAGAATATAGCCGAGAACGTAGAATATCCATAGAGAATTCCGACTACTGACTTCTGAAAGATAACCCGTTCGAGATCAATCCTGAGAATACCCGAGCTTCACAGAGTTGGCCGAAGAGATCCTCTCATAGCTTCATCCAGAACCAGCCACTACCTCTCTAGTATATCCATATCTTAAGTTGGTATAAAGGCTTCGAAAAACAAAAACAGGGTAAAGATGGAAGGGATTAGGAATCAAAGGAAAGATGATCAAGAAAAATAGATAACTCTGTACTTGTAGTTGGACTGTATAACCAGGACTCATGCATTCCAGTTGCAAATTGCTTTACCACTAATTTGCCATCTGGACGTACTGAGGAAGTAAGAGCCTAAGCTCTGATACCAACCTATAACGCCCCGATCCTGCGGGTACGGGGACGTTACTGCAACGTATATACGCAAGTCAGAAGTACCTTCACGTATATACGCTAAGCATCAGTACTGGCAAGAATCAGAGTACGGAAGCAAGTGGTGCATTATACATTCCAACATATGAGTACAGTAACAAAGTTATCACCAGAGGTGATCCAATATTACATGAATATTACATCACTGATATGCGCAATTGCGAGAATACAAGTAGATGTACAAGTATGAACAGTACAAAGACAGGCTCAGAGTCAAAACAGGAAAACTCTAGAGCCGAACAAGGGGGCCTGGAAGGATAGAGCTCTGGGCGGTCTGCTGGAGATCCACGCTACCGCTGCGCCACTCTGATCAGCAACAGGGGGAAACCACACGCTCCAAGCTCCATGACCTGGACATGAGGATCCAGGGGAGTCAGATGAAACTCCCCAGGCGAGTGGTGAAGTAAAAGCCAGGTGGCGAGCCAGGATGAGCACAAGTGTGAATATAACAATGATATCAAGTTCAGAAGACAGGGGGTTAGAATACAAGTATAGCAGGTATGAACAGGCATAACATAATCACGATAAAACAGGAAATCTGATATAAAACATCATTACGAGTGGTACCGATTGTACGGGCTTAGGTCACGGCTCCATGAGACTAGTACATCGAAGGAATAATCCAAACAAGGAAACCCTCATCTATATACCTTTATCTCATATCATCGTGATCCAAGCACATATAATCACAAGTCTCAAAGTAACCATAACGGGAACACATAACAGGCATAACGGGAGTACATAACGGGAGTCATAACAGGAATCATAACAGGAGTCCATAACGGGCATAACAGGAATCATAACAGGCATAACAGGAGTCTTTTATTATTATTACTCGTCTGACCCATATATCTATGTATGTGTCCGGGTGTACACCCCAACACACATACATCCATATATAAGCAAGCCGAGGGTTGTTACCGGAAGATGATGGAGAACTGATAGCACTTCTTATAGTAGTTCCCGTACACCCGGGACCAGCTTGGAGGCCCTAAGTCCCCCTAACACGCATCTCCTGTGGGCCTTAAATCCCACTAACACGAACCGTCAGTATTTTATTCCATTACTATAAGCAAGGCATCATACCGGCATCCATCACTTCCTCCCATTCCCGTGCAAGTTGCCCTTTTTAATATTATCAATTTACGGGAATAACTGGACATGACAGGAAATAGCCCTACAGATTCAAGAGGTGGCCCCCACAGATTCAAGAGGTGGCCCCCACCGAGTATGGTGTGGCACTTTGTTCTATGTGGCACTTTGTTCTGAGGGGATGGATTCTAGAGGTGGCCCCCACAGATTCAAGAGGTGGCCCCCACCGAGTATGGTGTGGCACTTTGTTCCATGTGGCACTTAGTTCCATACAGAATAACAAGGCAAGATTCCCGTAAACATGATAATCACAAGTCAAGTAGATCATGCTGGGTGTCAAGTGATAGCATGACAGGATGATGATAATTGGCAGGTAACAAGTCATGAAAATATCATAATATATAATACAAGTCCCGAGGATAAAGTCCATATTCAAGAAAGTGATCAATCACAGCAGTTAGCACAAGTTAGTCGACTAGGGGAAACTAAGTAGTCGACTTGAAGAGGAATTAGTCGACTGTAGATAAGAGACAAGTTGACTTGCTAGGCTGCGTTTGGGAGAACTGCGTTTCAAGAAGAGGATTAGTCGACTAGGGCTTTTGGGTTAGTCGACTGGTCAAGGTTGCGTCTCAAAGAGCCGCGTTTGAAGGGAGCTGCGTTAGTCGACTTGGAACAGTGGGCAGTCGACTTAGAGAAGTCCGCGTTTCAGAGAACCGCGTTTCCAGAAGAAAAGTTAGTCGACTGGACGCAAGGGGCAAGTCGACTCAAGGAGTCTGCGTTTCAAGGACTGCGTCTCAAGAGAAGAGTTAGTCGACTGGGTCAATAGGGTAGTCGACTAATAGAACTGCGTCACAAGAAATCAGGCTGCGTTTCAAGGGGTTAGTCGACTTTTGATGGGGTCAAGTCGACTGATACTGTAAAGCAGTGAGCGGAAACAGTTTTAAGAGTTGTGATCTATTTGATATGCATATACAAGTTAACCAAGTCTTTGGCGAGGAAAAGCACTCGCACAACCAGCAGGAGATCAAGAGGGAAAAGCGAGATCACTCGCCTAAGGTGATCCTTGCTGCGTCCAACGAAGGGAGGTTCGGTCCCAATCCAAAAGGAGGGTACCGGCCCTAAGTCTTGCCGCCGGAGAAGAAACACGGCCACAATCCAAAGGAGTGGCCGGTCTTCACGAAGTGATGGAGGGAGGTTGAAGGTGGTATACTTGGTGATGGCTAAAGTGGTGTATATGGAGGTGGAGATGGTGGACAAAGGAAGCAAGAGGAGGAGGCTCTCTTGGTGGCTTCTCTGTTGGAGGCTGCAGGAAGCAGAAGAAGAAGAAGAAGAAGTAAAATGAAGAGAGGGAGAAGGAGAGGGGGTATTTATAGGATTTGGATTGTGAAGGTGATGCAAATAAATAAAAGAGAGGGGGTTTTTGTAAATTGGGGGAATTAGGTGGCTCTCTCTCTTGGCCACTTGGCTGGTTATGATGATGAGAGGGGAGTGGGGATATCTTGGAAATGACATTTGGAAGAGAATTAAATGAAGAGAGAGAAGGGAGGATATTCACCATATAAGACAAAAGCAACTAAGGTGAAGTCTTGCGTTTTCCTCACTCAAAACGCAGCACTCTCCTGCGTTTGGGCTGCATTGGGCTAAACGCAGGGATTAGAGCCGCGTTTGGGGAAAGCCAAAAGCTGCGTTTCAAAGAGGAGAGAGAAAGTCATGATAATTGATGGGATTTGATCTGAAGTGCATTAAATGCGGAATGGGGAGGATCTTCACAATAAATGCAGAATCTCAGGTAGGTGAGATCCGCGTTTAAGGAAGGGGAGAGAAAATGGGAAAAAGACATGGTGGAATATATGGGACAATTCCTCGGTAACTGGGAAAATACTGAAAACTCCGGAAAGGTCCAAAAATAAAGTAACTTGGATAGCTCTCCAAAAATTCTCAAAAATCATAAATATTATAAAATGATTTTTGGTGAAATCGGTTTTCAAAGATTCAATCTCATTTTCAAGATAAAAATCCAGAAGTCAATTGTCAATCTCGGTATACACCGGATTGGCCGGATTTTCAATAAATTCAGAAAATTCTCAGAAAAAGTATTTAGATGGGAAATGTGATTTTAAAAAGTAATGTCAAAAGGCACTTTTAGTAATTCTAAACCGTTTGTAAATTAAAAATCCGGGAATCGGTCAACGGAACTGGCCGACACCCGTTTTGAAGATTTTCAATTTAATTCAGGAAAATTTCAGAAAATCATAGAAAATCTAGAATATTGGAAAATGATGTTTAAAACTGAAATCGATCAAATCGGAATACCAGAAAGACTAAATCGAGCAATACTCTGAGGTCGGGCCTTCGGTTCAGACTAAGGCTGACTCCGAGTCCACGAATCCAAATCCAAGACAAAACGTTCATATAAATAATTCATAATACAAAACAAATACAAGAAGTAAATCGAAAAATATGATCAAAAAATCTGAATACGCAACTAAGTACGTATTCTGGGAGCGGGGTGTTACACCTCTCAACCGCCGAGGCGGAGTATGTTGCGCAGGGTTTATTGTGCATAAGTTTTTTAGATGAAACATACTCTTATCGATTATAATTTGCATTATGACTATATTAAAACTTATTGTGATAACACTAGCACCATTCATGTGATCAAGAATACAAATCAGTATAGTAAGACTAAGCATATAGAGATTGGGTATCACTTTCTCATAAATCATTATGAGAAAGGTGATATAGAAATTGATTATGTTTCTACTGATTTATAATTAGCTGATATTTTTACAAAATCTCTTGACCATAATCGTTTTACCTTTATTTGTGGAGAATTAAATGTTTGCATGATGGAAAATTGATTTTTATGTTTGCTTCTAAAAACCTCTCTTTTTGATGTCTAGCAAAAGGGGAGAAGAATATGTGTTTTATGACTTGTCTTTATTTTATGACTTGTCTTTTATAACTTGTTTTTATTCGATATGGTTATGATTCATATATATTTTTGAGATTTGAGTTAGTATGCATAGTTTCAGAGGGAGCTTTTCTTGAAGCTCTTTCCTATTTTGTTTAATTAACTAATGAGTTTTGTCATCATTAAAAGAAAGAGATTATTGGCCTAAGGGTGCATCACTCTTTATTTTGATGATTCTAAAACTCATGTAGCTGCGTGATACTAATTATTTTCAAGTGTTTTTAGTACTCATGTTTTCAAGAATGGGATGTTCAGCTTTAAAAGGAGACATCTAAACATTCAAAGTTCTAGTATTATATCCAAGCTCAAAGAAAACAATTTTGAGGAAGTCCACTTGAAGACTTTGAAGAATGAATCTACTCTTGTACAAAATGTATAAGATATTTAGTTTGTTAAAACTTAGTATAGTGAATTGATACTCAAGAGAATATACACACACAAAAGGTTTTTGTTTTTCAAAACAATTTCATGATTTTTAAGTTTATGGATTTGTGTTTGAAAAATTAAGTTTAATATATATACAAATAATTTCCATATAGTATTTCAAAATGTTTTGAATATATCACTTAAAATAATATATATGTATATTACAAAATATATTTAAAAATATATTTTATATTGTCCATGTACCAGGACAGTCGACAACCTTATTTAGCTGTTGATTGCTGATACATGTACAACAGGCTAAGTGCAGCTCAGCTGTCGATAGGTCAGTCTAAAGGAGATTGCTCTTAGCTCAATTTATCGACAACTAAGTGTAGCTGTCAACAACTAGCTATACAGAGACTGGGTATGTCTCAGTCTGTCGAAGCCAGACTTAGTTGTCAACAGTCAGTGTATAAGTTTTGAAACATCCGACCATTGGAGCCATGCCTGTCGACAGGCCTATATATGCTGTCGACAACTAGGCAACAAAGTTTCCTATTTTGCCTCCCAACAACTAATTTTCTATTCAAACATGTCCAGAATCATTTCTAGTGTGTTTTATGAGTTTAACATGTTTTTAATGTTTAGGTTTACTGAGTAAAGGTCTCTTAGTACTAGATATTTCACGGGATATACATAGGAGACTCGTCACTTATACTAATCATAAATATCTTTATTATTCGGTTTTTATTTCCTTATTTATCCATGTTATCCATATCTATCATGATCACTGATTCTTTTTGTAGGTATTTTTGTACTTATTTAATGCTGGAACTATTATGTATATGGTGGTTATTCTCGATACTGAGGCTTAACGTACATACGTGAGGGTATTCCGCCCTGCGTATGTACGTCGTTGTAGCGTCCCCGTACTTTGGGATCAGGGTGTTACATATACCACGCTCGAATCTCGAAGGCCTTCAACAAAAAGGTCAAGGAGATAGTCTTTTAGAAAGGAGATTTGGTTTTAGCAGTCAGGCAATCCATGGTCATGACAAATAAGACTAAAGGCAAATTTCAAACTAAGTGGAAAGGACCTTTAATGGTAGAGACAGTCTACTGAAACGAAGTATATCACCTAGCATATTCAAACGGTAACACACAGGTACGATCACCGGAGAACTTGCTAGCGAGAGAAAGAAAGAGTTAGAGAAAGAATTAGAGAGAGAAGAGAGAGTGAAAGAGAGAGAGAGAGAGAGAGAGAGAGAGAGAGAGAGAGAGAGAATGAGTGAGAGAGAGAGAGTTAGAGAGAAAGAGCCAGGTAGAGGGAGAAGAAAAGAAACAAAGAAAGAAAGGAGAGGGAAAAGAAAGAAAAAGAAAAAAAGAGAAAAGAAAAAGAAATAGAAAATGGAGAGGAGAGAGGAAAGAGGCCACGACCTAGGTGGGGCCGGGCCGTGCTGGCGCGTCGGCGGCGCAACCTGGAGTCTGGTGGCGCAGCCAGGGGGATTGAGGAGGAAGGAAGTAGTGTAGTTGATGATGATGATAGTGTTGTTATTGATGTTGAAGATGGAGTGGGGAGTTTTGGTGATGGAGTTTTGGGTGGTGATGAAATTAGAGAGGGAGGAGGTTGGAGGGGGTGATGGAGTGGGTGTTGGTCAAGGTAGAAGGGCAGGAGATGGAGGTGATGGTGGTCTTAGAGTTGAAGAAGGTGAAGTGTGGTGGTTGGGAGGAGGTAGAGGAAGATGGAAGTGGTGGTTGGGTGGCCGGAGATGTGCGTTGCCGGTCTGGGGAGGTCGCTGGCGGTGGGTCTAGTGAAGGTGGCCACCGGTGGAGTAATGGAGAGAGGGAGAGTAGGATTGAGAGGAGAAGAGATTGAGGAAGAGGGAGAGATGATTTTGAGAGAGGGAGAGTGTCACGCCCCGCTTCCCAAATTACTTGGAAATGGGTCGTGACGAGAGTTGGCGATGTATATACGTGAGGAAAATACCCTACGTATACACGCTAAGCCTATAATAACCTAGAACAAGTTATAATTCTATATTATAATGAATCAACGATCACTACAATATTACATATAAGCATCTACGCATGTGATAGGTAGTAAAAAGTGCATATTTATCACTACATTTACTATCACATTTTCATATTTATTCCTATAATTTTGCACTATTACTAATGTTTTATTATTTATTGTGTGCAGGCCTTGAATAATAAAAAATAAAGAAATAAAAGCCCAAAAGAAGCCCAAAAAGCCCATGTCCAAGCCCAATGCAAAAGTTGCAATTACCAAATATCAAAATTGCAATTACCAAGTGCAAAAGTTGCAAATACTAAAAAGAGGGAAGGGATAGACTTCTATTCAACCCTAAATGCTTGCAGGATGAGGATAAAAATAAGAGAAGGAGAGTGCAAAGATAAAATTCGTTTTGGAAGAGATTTGGAATTAGGGTAACTTACTTCCCAAGTTATCCCGAAATTTCAAATTAAAGAGTCGAGATGCCAGATCCAGACGGATATACCCAGATGGACGGACTAGAGGATGCCACGCGAGAAAGCGCGTGGCATATGGCTACAATAGTGCCGCGGAAGCAAATTTCCCGTTTCCGCGGCAATCCAGAGGCGGTTGGCGATGCGTTTTCGTTGAGGAGTTGTACTGGGACTCTACTTCTTATATCTCCTATAAATACCCCTGCAGAGTAACAGAGAAGTATAGTCCAGGGGTAGACAGAAACTAATTTAGGGTTTTCTTAGGCTAGTTTGTAGATTAGGTTTTTTATTTTCTTTTTTGTAATTTTTAATTTTTTTAACTGAGAGGAGAGGATACTTTCATGGAGGAAGGAGATCAAACTTGTACTGAAGGTGACAATCGGTGTAAGTAATCTTTTCTTCTATTGTTAATTGAATCGAATCAAAGTTTATTTCTTTTGCTATTCTTTGTGTTTCCCTCTTTTGTGTTTGTGGATCCATGTGAAACCAAGAGCTTCGAAGGTGCCTTCTCCTTGTAAGTGCCGTTGATGGTTTATGAAGATGAACATCTACTTCCATGGTAGCGTAGCTCGCCTTTTTTATTTCGTAGTATAGATCGGGAGTAGGGAAGATCTCATATTTCATGCTTCGTTCGCCTTCAAAGAAAGGTACGTCATTGAGACGGTTCCAAGGTAAGCATACGCCAAAGAGGTAAGTAAGTTTTTAGTTTTTAGTTTTTTTTCTTTTATTTTTAGTGTAAATCACAATATTCCCAATCTTTGCACACTTCTTCTTTTTCATTGTAAATATCATATCACTTCTAGTTTCTCCATCTTCTTAATCTACCACTTTCTTTCTAACCTGACTTTAACAATTATTAATTCAAACACTTTAGAGAACTTACTAAACAAGCTTCCATCGCTAGTCCCTCCCTGTGGATCACGACCCGCATAGCCACTTGCTATAGCGGTAGAATTGAGCACCTTGCACATCCTATTCTTAAAACTGAAATACTATATTCTTGTGTGTAGGAAAACTCAATCAGCATGATATCATATAAATAAAGAATTGAAACAAAGACTGAATCTGATATATATCGAGAATCAGGAAATAACAAGAAGACAAGAGAGATAAGAATACCATAACCAAAAGAGAGAAACTCCAGCTCCTCGTGAAGCGTACAAGCTCAACGAACACCTGAACAAGAGCATAGAACATCCAGTATCTGGACGTACAAATTCAGGGTTGTCAGAAGCGACCTAATGAGTGTGTTTAAAGGGAAAGGTGCTCGTACAAAAAACAATATAAGCAATAACAACATAACAAATTGAAATAAAAAATAATAGAATAATCAATATCAAGAACAAAGTTATGAATGATATATAACTGATATCATGATAAAAGGAAACAATTAATGTCAAGATGTGTAAACTAGCATATATCACTAGTCTGGTATACAATCTGGTCACGGGTACAGTTATATGTCTATCATAACTTATATGATATTCAGTTAGGTGAGTACAGTCCATTATAATATATAATAATAGTTTATCAATATTAATTATGTCAGCGAATACCAATTGTCACTTGTAATAGATGCATCTCATACTACGCCTACTACACGTGTCAACCAGGGTTCTAAATTTGAAACTGATTGGTTGGAGACATTGTCCATACTTGAGGTGGGTCCCGTACATACCCGGGACCACGATCTGGATGCCTGGCAATGAACCAGGCCCTACCGCCAGGTGTCAGTAACAGTACTCACAGTATCACTACGAAACAATACTCACAAGAACACTGTGGAACAATAAACAAATGGGATGTCAGTCATCCCCCAGAACCCTACAGTGAAATCGTATCTCGGCCGCGCAACCTGTATCCTAGGTCCACCAAATATACAGATGCTGTCTCCTCCATTAATTTTTCAATCCCAGTGTAAGTTGTCCATTTACATTTTTATTTAATTCGGTCATGACATTCAATATCTATGTTACTTATAATGCTAGGACGATACGGTGACAGTAACGGTACAGTATAACAGTCAACAGTAATCGTATACACGGTTAACAATATCAGTAACAGTGAACGATACAGTATAACAGTCAACAGTAATCGTATACATGGTTAACAATATCAGTAACAGTGAACGGTAACAGAAACCGTGTATACGATGAACAATAGAACTGTACAAGGTATTACGGTCAAACGATCCTGTCCCAGTAACTTTCAGTAACATGAATTTATACAGTAAGAGTCCTACATTGTCTAGTCAATGTACCATCTCATATAAAACTAATCAATATCTCATCCACTCATATTGGATAATAACAATAATGAACCCATCAACTCATAATCATGATACAGTCATCGTAAACATCAAATACCAATGTAGGTCAAAAAAATTCGATACAATAAACCACAAGTTTAATAAACCAATAACCAGTTTTCTCATCATATCAATCTACTACAGTTACCAGTAAGTCAATTAATAGCCGATGTCAAACTCTAAATATATATATCACCAATACCAATGAAATCACACTCACAATAATTCAACCGCTGTAACCGAATAACTGAAGTAGTCAAGAACCAATCATGAAACACTGAATATATCCTCAAGATCAATAACGAATACCGAGTTCATAATTAAAGAATGGAATATCCTCAAAATCAGACTTATCCAACCATAATTAAGATCATAACTAAAGAGTATAACATTCTCGATCAACATAACAACTCAATCATCTATATATCTAGAATCCAATATTGATAAGATCATCAGTACTCAATCAATATCCTCAGGGTATCAATATCCTCAGAGTAAATCTGAAAGTCCTTGTTTCAACAATTCAAAACCAGAGTGCCACAACCTCGAACAATGTGAAATCTAGATCATCTAAATACCAATCGTGAATCCACCAAAAAGAATACGAAGTTCAAGATCGACCTTTTTGCAGATCTTGTTTGTTTGTCCTTGTGATGAGTTTTTTGTGTTTAAATTTGAAAAGCATTAGGATCATTCGATGTCAGCAGACGGGGTCTGCTGATGATGGCGATATTGATATGAGAATTGCGACTCATGATCACAATCTTCTGTGAGGACTGACTCAGAAATAAGGTATTTTGTAAGGACTACAATCATGGTAGCAATCCTAGAGAACTGCAACCATGATCGCAGTTCTCACAAAAGCTCAAAAATAGGGTATTTTGACTATGGTCACAATCCATGCTCGAAGTCCGCATAAATACTCAAATATAAGACATTTTTGTGAATACGATAATCATGGTCCCAGTCCTAGTAAACAGGACTGTGATCATAGTCACAATCCTATAAAGACTCAGAAACATGGTATTTTTGTGAGGATTGCCATCATGATCCAGTCCTCATAAATAGTACATTTTGTGAGAACTGCGATCATTTTGTGAGGACTGCGATATAGTCATAGTCATCAGAAATAAGGCATTTTTGTGAGGACTGGGATCATAGTCGCAGTCCTCTAAACTGTGATCATTTTGTGAGGATTGTGATCATAGTCCCAGTCCTCAGAAATAAAACTTTTTCGAAACGGTTTGTTTTTTTTAAACGATTACTTATGGTCATTTTCGTTTGTCGCCACTGATGATTTGTGGGCGCACATCCATAATTTAAAAAAAAGAGGTGTCTGAAGTGAATAAAATTATACGAGTGAGTTTTTTTTTTTCTAATTTCGTTTTGACTTAGGTGGCTGAAACGAAATCCCCATACACACACATACATACATACATTTCTTTTGAAAGTAAAATTTTTTATTAATAACCATAACTCAACAGATGGTACAAAATTAGCATACTTGCAAAAGGGTATGTATACCCCTGTCAAAGAGAGGGGAGAGGACCTTAGCCGTCACCTTCTACTTGTTAGTATTTTGAGGGTATTTCAAAGTTAAGCAAAGTTCGTTTAGTCCCACATTGGATAGGAAAAGAACTATTTAGTGTCTATATATGAAGTCTCTTTCATGATGGCTTGTGTGGGCTAGAAATCAGGGGGTGCTCGGCGCACACAAGCCTATTGAGGCCCAGTGAAGAAAATTGGGTTACCGGGTCTGGAAAACCTTAATGCACATGTGCGCCCGTATCGCACACGCAGGGGGTACAAATTCAGGTTTCAGAGCCTCGCGGGTGTGACCTGAATAGGCTAAGTTTTGCCAATTTTATTTTTAGATTTAAAATTAAAATAAAGTCTTTTCAAATCTTGTCACAATATTTGGGTCAGGGATAGCTGTTGAGATTCGTATCTTTCCATGTCCTGTCATATCAGAGTTAGCGTTGAGAGCTCTCTGCTCAAGTTCTACAGTGACACTTTTCAAGATAATATTATTCCTCTATACAAAGAAAGATTTCTTCCTCTGTCCCAAGTTAGTTCTCTGTCCAAGGATTATTTTCTCTGCCCAAGGATTTTCTAATAATAAAAATCTCTCTTTATAAAGGACCTATTCCCTACTCTCAACAACACAACTCAACCATCTTATTCCTCCTTTGAAATTTTCTTCAGTTCTCCCCTGCATCTCTAGAGGAAACAAAACCGAGCTATTCGAGGGCCTGTACATTGTGAGTGCACGCTTGCAGGGCCAACGATCGTTGAATCCTGGAGGGTAAGCCGCCATCAACCTGCTGCACCGAGATACTCTCTCAGAGGGGCGTGATCTACTCTTAAGGACAGTACTCCGCATGCCTCGATCAAAATAGAGAAGTTCCTTCCTTCTTGAAAGTTTAATTTAAATAGCCTAGCAGTAATTCGTACATTATTTTTCAACAATCTTAAGAGTGGATATGGATACTGCGATGGTTGCTGCTACTAATGTTAAGTCTCTGCCTGACATCTCTCGGATTGAACCATTTAATGGAACCCACTATAAAAATGGTAAGAAAAAGTTATGTCTACACTTGCTGGTTATGCCTTTGCTATAACTGATCCTAAACCAGATAAAGAAAAAGAATTCCAAAACTGAGAAAAGGTCAACAAAATTTGTAGACACATCATTCTCAGCACACTTAGTAATGCACTGTTTGATGTTTACTGTCCTTATAAAACTGCAATTGAAATTTGGTAAAGTCTTAATAAGAAATACATTCTTGAAGATGCTGGAACTCAAAAATTTGCTATTGAAAATTTTCTGAATTTTGTCGTATCTGATGAAAAAGATATTTCTCTCAAATTCATGAATACCATGTTCTAATTGATGATCTTAAAAATAAAAATATCACCCTACCCGAATGTTCTGGAGCCCTAATTGAAAAACTACCAGACTCCTGAAAAGATTACAAGAAAGAACTGAAACATAAAAGAAAACAAATGAACCTTGAAGATGTAAAAATTCATATTAGAATTGAAGAGAAAAAAAAAGAAAGAAAGAAAACAGAAAGAGCCAAGGAGCTTACTTCTAAGGCAAATCTAATTGAAAGCAAGCCTTCTAAATCAAAGAAACACTTTCATAAGATAAACTTCAAATCAAATCAAAATCCTAAGATGAAAAGAAACCCTAACTCTACTTTCAAGAAGAAGGAAACTGTTTTGTGTGTGGCAAACTCGGACACTACTCAACACAGTGTAGGTTCCGGAAGACTAGAGAGGCTCCATCCAAACCACAAGCTAGCTTGGTTGAGAGTAACATTATTACTGCTGTAATCTCTAAAGTTAACATGGCTGCACATAATAAGAACTAGGTGATTGATTTCGGGGCAACCCGACATATATGTGCCGACAGAGGAGATTTCTCTTCTTACTCCTGTGTTGATGATGGTGAAGAAGTGTTCATGGGCGATTCGAGGCCCTCACCAGTTGTGGGTAAGGGAAAGGTGTTTCTCAAGCTCACTTCAGGAAAGATCATTTCTCTTACAGATGTACTTCATGTTCCTGAGGTTCGTTGGAACCTCATTTCTATTTCTCTTCTTGGAAAAGCTGGAGTTAAGGTTTGCTTTGAATTTGATAAAATTGTGATGACTAGGAATGGACAATTTGTTGGTAAAGGGTACTGTATATTATACTGAATGTACTTGAAATCATGAATGAATATGCATCAACTTCTACTAACATGATTGATTCTTGTGATCTTTGGCATGGTAGGTTAGGACATGTTAGTTTTTCTTACATTAAGAAAATGAAAGATATAAATCTATTGCATAATGTAAGTATATCTGATCATGACAAACATGAAATATGTATTGAATCTAAATCCACTAAGAAATCATGCAAATGTGTATAAAGCGAATCTGAATTGCTTGAGCTTATTCATAGTGATCTTGGTGATTTAAAAAATTACTTAACTAGAGGTGGTAAAAGATTTTATATCACCTTTATTGATGACTGTTCTAAATATGCAGTAGTCTATCTATTAAGATTTAAAGATGAAGCCTTTGAAATGTTTTTGAAATATAAATTAGAAGTTAAAAATTAACTAAATAAGAAAATCAAGAGATTTAGATCAGATAGAGATAGTGAATATGAACTTAAATAATTTAATGAACTTTGTGAACAACATGGCATAATTCATGAGACTACCCCTCCATATTCACTTGAATCTAATGATGTTGCTGAAAGAAAAAATAGAACACTAAAAAAATATGATGAATGCTATACTTATAAGTTCTGTTGCGCCTCTGAACCTGTGGGGGAGGCTATACTCTCTGCTTGTTATATTCAAAATAGAATACCCTATAAGAAAATCGGTATAACCCCATATAAAATATGAAAAGGACATGCACCAAACTTAAACTATTTAAAAGTGTTGGGATGCCTAACTAAAGTTCTTCTACCTGAACCCAAAAGAAAGAAACTAGGACCTAAACTTTTGACTGCATGTTTATAGGTTATGCACATCATAGTGCTTCATATAGATTTCTTATGACTAGAAGTGATAATAATGTTATGGAGGTTAACACTATTGTTGAAACTAAAATACAGAATTTTTTGAGCATATTTTTCTATTGAAAACTCATGTTGATAAACCTTCTCATGCTTCATCATCTAGTCATGCACAAGAATCTGATGATAATAAAGAGATTGAACTAAGGAGAAGTAAAAGAGTTAGAAAAAAAACTGATTTTGGTAAAGATTTATTTACATTTCTTGTTGGTGATGACCCTCTCACTTATAAAGAGGCTATCTCCTCTTCGGATGCTCCATTTTGAAAAGAGCTTATTAATAATGAATTAGAATCCATATTATTGAATCACACTTGGGAACTTATTGATTTGCTACCAGATACAAAACCAATTGGTTGCAAATGGATATTTTAAAGAAAACTGAAACCTGATGGGTCTTTGGATAAATTTAAAGCTAGATTGGCTGCTAAAGGATACACTCAAAAGAAAGACTTTGATTATTTTGATATAATTGCCCCTGTGACTATAATTGTTTCGATTAGAGTGTTGTTTGCTTTAGCATCTATTCATAAGTTTGTGATACATCAAATGAATGTTAAAACTGCATTCTTAAATAGAGAACTGGAAGAATAAATATATGTGGACCAACCTGAAGGTTGTGTGACAACTGAAAATGAACATAAAGTCTACGAACTTGTAAAATCTTTATATAGTTTAAAACAAGCACCCAAACAATGACAGATAAATTTGATAGTGTTCTTGTTTTCTATGGTTATCAGATTAATGAGGCTGATAAATTATCTATACTAAATTTAAGGATAATATTGGTATTATCATATGTTTATATGTTGGTGATATGCTTATATTTGGTACAAACTTAAAAATTGTAAATGGTACCAAATCATTTTTGTCCTTTAATTTTGATATGAAACACATAGGTGGAGTTGATGTGATATTAGGAATTAAAATAATTAGAGATTCTGATTGTATCATGCTCTCGCAAGGATACTATATAGAAAGAATGTTGAAAAGATTTGATTATTTTGACTGCACTCCTGTTTCCACACATTATGATGGCAGCATTCACTTAAAAAAGAATAAAGAATAAAGTGTGTCACAATCTGAGTATGCACAAATCATTGATAGTTTATTGCACTTGATGAATTATACACGACCTGACATTGCTTATGCCGTAGGATAACTTAGTCGTTACACTCACTATCCTAATGAGGACCATTGGACAACATTATATCGAGTGCTAAAGTATTTAAAAGGAACTATTAATTATAATTTGACATATTGTAGCTTTCCTTTTATTTTAGAGGAATACTCAGATGCTAATTGGTTCTACGGTTCTGATGAGTTAAAGTCCACAAGTGGATATGTGATCATACTTAGCAGGGGTGCGGTGTCTTAGAAATCATCCAAGCAAACCGTCACAGCTCACTCCACTATGGAGTCTGAGTTTATTGCCTTAGGCAGGTACTGAAGCTGAGTGGCTGAGAAATTTTTTTGATTAATATACCAATTTAGAAGAGACCAGCTCCGTCTGTGTCCATTCATTGTGATAACCAAGCTACTATTGTTAGAGTTAAGAATAAAATATATAATGAAAAGAGTAGGCATATACGCCTAAGACATAAAATTGTAAAGCAGTTGCTGGATGATGGGATCATATCTCTTGACTATATGAGATCAGATCTTAATAAAAGTGATCCATTTACCAAATCACTAGGGAGAAAACTAGTAGAGAATACATTGAGGGGAATGGGACTCATGTCTATAACAAAGAGTCAAAAATGATAGTAACCCAACCTATGTGATTGATGAACTCATGAAGTTGGTTCATATGGGTAATAACAAATCATTTGTTGACTTGGTGATGCATTATCATTATTTTATTATTGAGAAGTCCCTTCCTATGATGTAGATAGTGCAAATTATAATGTGCAAAAGATGAACATTAGCTCTTAATGGATTACCATAACTCTTATTGGGTGGTGTGTTTAATTGCAATGCACACTTGATGGATCCACCTATATGAGTGTGGAAGTGGGGCCGCTTCCTATGAGAATGTAGACATATTCTCTAGAGTGCTCATGAATATCCAGGTAGGGCGCATGACTGATTCGCGCCCACCCGTTTGAACAGCTCGGCTCTAAGAATAATATGTGAGTAGTAGGTCAATGATCCATAATTAGGGAGATTGGTTCATAGAAACTTTACGTTTCACCAACTTCTTGTGGGACACACCTACATATCCTAGGCAGTGGTTCATAAACTAAAAGTCACCACTATTGAAGCATTGATTTCTCATGTTTCCTCCATATTTGATTCTTCCTCTTCTCTCTCGTTCTTATTATCCTTCTTTTTAATTTTCAATTAGTGGGGGATTGTTAGTATTTTGAGGGTATTTCAAAATAAAGTAAAATTCTTTTAGTCCCACATTGAATAAGAAAAGAACTCTTTAGTGTTTATATATGGAGTCTCTTTCATGATGGGTTGTGTGGGTTAGAAACTAGGGGGTGTTCGCGTGCACACAACCCATTGAGGCCTAGTGAAGGAAATTAGGTTACCGAGTCCAGAAAATCTTAATGCGCATGTGCGCCCGCATCGCATGCGCAGGGGGAGGTGTAAATCCGGGTTTCAGAGCCTCGCGGGTGTGACCCGAAAAGGTTAAGTTTTGCTAATTTTATTTTTAGATTTAAAATTAAAATAAAATCTTTTCAAATCCTGTCACAATATTTGAGTCAGAAATAACTGTTGAGATTTGTATCTTTCCATGTCCTGTCATGTCAGAGTTAGCCGTTGAGAGCTCTCTGCCCAAGTTCTGCAGTGACACTTTTCAAGACAATATTGTTTCTCTGCACAAAGAAAGATTTCTTCCTCTGTCTCAAGATTGGTTCTCTGTTCAAGGATTATTTTCTCTACCCAAGGATTTTTCTAATGATGAAAATCTCTCTTTATAAAAGACCTATTCCTTGCTCTCAACAACACAACTCAACCATCTTCTTTCTTTTCTGAAATCTTCTTCAGTTCTCCCCTGCATCTCCAGAGGAAATAAAATCGAACTGTTCGAGGGCCTGTGCATTGCGAGTGCACGCTTGAAGGGCCAGCGATCGTTGAATCCTGGAGGGTAGGCCGTCATCAACCTACTGTACCGAGATACTTTCTCAGAGAGGCACAATCTACCCTTAAAGACAGTGCACCGCACGCCTCGATCAAAATAGAAAAGTTCCTTCTTTCTTAAAAGTTTAATTTAAATAACTTAGCAGTAATTCGTACATTATTTTCTAACACTACTTTCACATGAGCAGACAATCCTCCCAAGTAGCCAGTTACATGCATACTCGCAGTTAAACATTCCAATTGGAGAGAGCAGTTTTCATATCCTTCTTCCTATCTGATTTCCAATTGCAGGTTCTAATTAACACCCGTATATCTTTATACAATCTCCTGAAGATCAGTATCTTGTTCTTCTCCTTTTGTTGAAACACTCATGCATTTCTCTCCCTCCAAATGCCATGTAACTGCAGCTAAACATGTCTTTGCCAAAATGGTGGACTTTGTCTTTCTCCTGAACCTGGATTGCAACAGAACAGCCTCATCATTTAATGTTCCCAGTGTTGATCCATTCAATCCTAATTTCAATTTGCACAAAGACCAAGTAGGCAGAGAATGGGCAAGCAAAAAACAAATAAGCTATGCTTTCCTGACTTATGTAACACAACACACAGGCATCTGAATCAGTTATATTTAGAGACTTGAGAAAATCTTTAGTGAAAAGCTTTGAGTTTAGAACTCTGAGAAGGCAAACTGACATCTTAGGGCTATAAAATGGATACCATATCATGTTTGCCAACTGGAAAGGAGGTTCTATATTTCTGACCAGGTTCCATGCAGATCTGAAACTTTCCGGCTCCATGTATCTGATACTTCCATTGACGGAACAGATTGCAGTGTAATCAGAGGCCAAACTGGTACTAATGTTTGTTGCTTTAGTTTCCATTGTCCATGTCCACTATGTCAGATATTGTCCAAGAATATAGCTCTTGAGGAATATCTGTCAGAAAACATATCACAGAGGTTCATTGGATCCTGAAATCCAAACATCGAATATTAGAGAAGTATTTCCCATTTCCCACCTTACTTACAACATGTGATAATGCCTGATTCTTAAATATGCAAACCCACTTCCATGTTCCAGAAATTAACACTGATACTGTAGCTTGAGAAAGATGAATTCCTTTTAAGTAGTTTTCCCTTATCCACCTTGACCACAAAGAATTCGATGTATATAATCTCCACACCAGTCTAATCCCAGAAGTATCATTGATATCCTTGATATTTCTGATTCCAACTTGTAACGCCCCGATCCTATAGATACGGAGACGTTATGGCGACGCATATACGCGAGGTAAAATACCCCTTGTATACGCGCTAAGCCTAAATTGTAACCTGAACAAGCTATAAATCGGAAGCATATGATCATGAACACTGCAGTAATACATATAAGACCACACATGATAGTAATGAATAACGGGAAGAAAATGACAGCTGAATAGAAGTCAAAGGTGATATACAGGAATCAAAGAATAATAACAAGAATGAAATGCAAGTTTACCAGAATCAAGGGAGAGGACCCAAGCTCCTCGTAAAGCGTACCGCCTCATCAAACACCTGCACATTAGAAACAATCGTCCAATATCTGGACGTGCAAATCCAGGATCGTCAGAACGCGACCATAATGAGTGTGTGTGTAAAGGGGAAACAGCTCGTGCAGAAGAAACCATGTGCATATATAATAATAAGGACAACTGCAGATAGAAAGACTAAATAACACAATAAATAACTGAACAGTAATACATATGATAACAACATGAATACAGGTAGCAGACAAATGGCACAACTGTAAATATGCAATCAATGTCAAGGCGTGTAATCTATCACATGTCACTAGGTTGGCATACAATCCAGTCATGGTTATAGTTATATGTCTATCACAGTGATATAAATGTACAATCAGGTGATTGTGGTCAGTCCCAATATATTAACAGTTCATTATCATTTATTATGTCAGCGAACACCAATTGCCACCTGTAATAGACGCATCCCATACTACGCCTACTACATGTGTCAATCAGGGTCCTAAGTTATTGAAATCAATGGAAGAGACTTTGTCCATACTTTAGGTGGGTTCCGTACATACCCGGAACCACGGCCCAATCACCTGGCGCTGAACCAGGTCCTACCGCTAGGTAGTCAATAACAATAACAATAACAATGTGTCAATACAATGACAATATGAACAATACGGGATGTCAGTCATCCCCCGGAACCCTGCAGTGGAACCGTATCTCGGCTGCGCAACCTGTATCCTAGGTCCACCCAAAATACAGACGCTGTCTCCTCCATCAATTTCCCCAATCCCAGTGTAAGTTGTCAATTTACATTATTATTATTCAATTCAGTTAAATCAGTTAATGTCCATGTTCTCTAGAATACTGGGACGATACGGTGACAGTAACAATAACAGTACAGTAACAGTAAATCAGTGATCGTATACACGGTGAACAATATCAGTAACAGTAACCGTGTATACGATGAATAATAGGACTGTACCGTGGTTACGGTCAAACAATGCTTTCCCAGTAACTTCAATAATATGAACAAAACAATAACAGAACTAGATATTACTCAATAGCCAGTCTCATCTGGAACCGGTCAATATCTCATATGCCTGTACTGCATATAACAATAGCCGATCTCAATAGTCATCATGAACCTAGCCTCAATAGTCATCCTGACCGTCAAATATCAATTCATGCCAAAGTGATCCGGTACAGTAACCCACAAGTTAATGAATCAATAACCAGTTCTCTCGTCATGTCAATCTACTCTGAACCTCGAGTCACCAATAACAGCGATCAAATAGTAAAAGCTATAAAACTCTGAATATACAAATTCATCGATAACGATGAATTCACTCTCACAATAATTCTATCCCTATCACTGAGTAACAACAATAAATAACAGTCTATTGGTATCCTCAAAATCAACTATGTAACAGACCCCGAGATCACAAGTAAGAAATGGAAATATCCACAAAACCATATTCATCCAACTATAATCAAGTTCATAGCTAAAGAGGGTAACGTCCTCAATCAACAAGAAATCTAGATCACTTTATATCCAGTATCCAACGTCGATAAGATCATCAATACTTAATCAATAAAATTTAGGTAAATCTGAAGATCTTTCGTTTAATAATCTAAAATCAAAGTCATGCTACATATCTATTTCAAGGGTAAGCTACACGCACACACATAATGACAATCCAAAAAATCAAACTCCTCTGTAAACTGATCAAGATCCAATATAAGTATATCATAGGTCAATTTTCAATTCTAACAAAGTCAATGCCAGTCTAAGTATCAGTAAATCAGTATATTGGTAAAGCAATGTCATATCTACCACTTCCTATACCTGTATACAGACATAAGCATCATGTTGATACACGCTTTGCTTCATCACATGTTAGTTTTCACGTTCTCATCATGGGATAGTCAAAAATGGGAAGCACATAACTTTCACTATCTTTCTTCACACAGCAGAACAAACTCAAATAGCCACTTGAACCAAAGAATTTCTTGTCCGGGTATTAGCTTCATACTTTTGGATAACCCTTCAGAACGATCAGCCCAGTGAGTTTAGCAATTTCCTATGCATCAATGCAACACCTATTTAAGTAGTCCTCTCTTCTAATGTCCAAAGCTTTCTCCAGTTTACCATTACTACAAAGCCCCAACACAACCACCCCATAACCCTTCACATCAAGCCCCATCCCCTGGTCAAGCATTCTCCCCAAATACCTCATCGCCATGTCAAACCCCTCCCTTGGAATACCCATCAATCAACAAAGTATAAACAACACTATTTGCCTTCAATCCAACCTCCTGCATTCTCTCAAACATCTCATCAGCTCTCTCCACCATCCCATTCTTGCAGAGCCCGTCCACAAACGCATTAAAAGTAAACACATTCGGACGCAACTTCTGCTGCAGCATTTCATCATACAGCTTGAGTGCAGAACCTATCTCTCCATTAAGCATATTTGTTTAGCTCAATTATGTATACATTGAGAACATAATAGATTAACTCTTTTTTTTTATTATTATAAGATTAATTTAAGGTATTTAATATCAATGTGGTACCCAGGACCGATTTAACCAACCAAAACTAAACAATCATGTAAAACACAAAAACATAAATCTGTTCTCCATACAGTAGGAACACAAAATTCAATTGCTGTCCTTTTAAAACAAGTAATGTTGTAAGCTTTTTATCATTTTCAGAAACAGCAAAATACACAAGTCATTTGAGAAAGTAAGCAAACTCACTCACACAGAGAAAAGCTCGGCCATGGCAAGGGTTGCTTGCCGGCGGAGGCCGCGGAGGCAACCCACGACTCCGAGATGATCAAGGATGGTGCCGCGGAGGAGGGAGGCGGCCTGGTGTGGCGTGGGATGCTGCCGCGGGCCGTGCGGCATGGAGAAGTGATGGGGCTTCGACTATAGGGAGGTGGGGCGGCTGCTGTTGAGATGGGGAGATTAGGGAAGAGATTAGGTTAGGGTTAGATTTAGGAAAAGATAATAGATTATATATAAGGGTATTGGGTTATGGGTTTGAGGGTATAGATTTAATGGGTGTAGAAAGATCATAGTATAGGTTAACAGATTAGAACATGAATCACTAATGGTTTATAGATATAAATTTGGGAATTGGGCTAACGGGTAAGATTAGGAATTCTATAGGTTAGTAGGTATGGAGATAAAAGAGGATAACGGGTATTGGGTTTGCGGGTAGCGGGTATGCTAACGGGTTGAGGGTTAGGATCCAAATGGGTATGGATAGGATCAAGGATACAAGGAAAGGAAATAATGCTATTACTAAAAATATAAACATTCAAGTCATAATAATAGTAGTAGTCATAATAGTAATAAATACAAAATAGTACTAATAATAAATTCAATAACTCTTACTAAAAATAATAAATAATAACAATAACCTTAACTAGTAATGGTAATTATTACCAAGTAATAATAATAATCCTAATTAATAATAATAATGACAACAATAATAGCAGCACTAAATTAAAATAAATAATTATCAAATGTATTAATAATAGAATTAATCACTATCACAACCAATATAGTACAACTATTAGAATAGATAAATAAAATAATACTAACACTAATAATAATTAATAAGCACCAACAATAAAAATAAGGATAACACTAATAGTAATTACAATAAATAATAATCATAATAGAATAATAATAATAATAATGGTAAGTATAAAACTAATAGAAATAAGTAACTAAAAATGTCGATAATTAAAAATGGTAATAATATTTAAAGCTAAAATACCGTTCATTATCTTAAAAATAATTTTCATATTTAATAATAGTAATAATCACAAGAAAGAAAATAATAAATTTAAGTTGATTAAAAAAATAATTTGTAAATTTAAAATAAATACTTTAGGAAAATAAAAATACAGTATTTTCAACTAGGGATCTTACATTCTACCCACCTTATAAAAATTTCGTCCCCGAAATTCAAATAAAGTAGGGAATGGTAAAAGAATCTCAAAATCAAAGGAGAAGACAAACAAGCTTTACATCGCTTCTCTGCACATCATAAATCCACCACGCTTCCGCTGCACGCTCTGATATCTGCTACCGGCTTCAACATGGAGTGATCAAACTCAGGAGGTAAAATCAGGAAAATAGAATCAAAAAAAGGATAGGAATCAAGATGGAACCCATATTACTCTAGAAAAAGAGTCAGAATTAAGGATATCAAAAGATTCAAAAGATGAATTCCAAAAGGCAAGACGATCAATTCCAATTGGAGTCAATATCATCGTATGGATAGTATATGTATATTGCAGTGTAAATGTAACTTGTCTCAGGTAACCGGTAAGAACTAGGTTCTCTTGCGAGTATCAAAATTCGAAATTCAACATCGCAAGTCGAAAACCTAGGCTCTGATACCACTCTGTAACGCCCCGATCCTATAGATACGGAGACGTTATGGCGATGCATATACGCGAGGTAAAATACCCCTTGTATACGCGCTAAGCCTAAATTGTAACCTGAACAAGCTATAAATCGGAAGCATATGATCATGAACACTGCAGTAATACATATAAGACCACACATGATAGTAATGAATAACGGGAAGAAAATGACAGCTGAATAGAAGTCAAAGGTGATATACAGGAATCAAAGAATAATAACAAGAATGAAATGCAAGTATACCAGAATCAAGGGAGAGGACCCAAGCTCCTCGTAAAGCGTACCGCCTCATCAAACACCTGCACATTAGAAACAATCGTCCAATATCTGGACGTGCAAATCCAGGGTCGTCAGAACGCGACCATAATGAGTGTGTGTGTAAAGGGGAAACAGCTCGTGCAGAAGAAACCATGTGCATATATAATAATAAGGACAACTGCAGATAGAAAGACTAAATAACACAATAAATAACTGAACAGTAATACATATGATAACAACATGAATACAGGTAGCAGACAAATGGCACAACTGTAAATATGCAATCAATGTCAAGGCGTGTAATCTATCACATGTCACTAGGTTGGCATACAATCCAGTCATGGTTATAGTTATATGTCTATCACAGTGATATAAATGTACAATCAGGTGATTGTGGTCAGTCCCAATATATTAACAGTTCATTATCATTTATTATGTCAGCGAACACCAATTGCCACCTGTAATAGACGCATCCCATACTACGCCTACTACATGTGTCAATCAGGGTCCTAAGTTATTGAAATCAATGGAAGAGACTTTGTCCATACTTTAGGTGGGTTCCGTACATACCCGGAACCACGGCCCAATCACCTGGCGCTGAACCAGGTCCTACCGCTAGGTAGTCAATAACAATAACAATAACAATGTGTCAATACAATGACAATATGAACAATACGGGATGTCAGTCATCCCCCGGAACCCTGCAGTGGAACCGTATCTCGGCTGCGCAACCTGTATCCTAGGTCCACCCAAAATACAGACGCTGTCTCCTCCATCAATTTCCCCAATCCCAGTGTAAGTTGTCAATTTACATTATTATTATTCAATTCAGTTAAATCAGTTAATGTCCATGTTCTCTAGAATACTGGGACGATACGGTGACAGTAACAATAACAGTACAGTAACAGTAAATCAGTGATCGTATACACGGTGAACAATATCAGTAACAGTAACCGTGTATACGATGAATAATAGGACTGTACCGTGGTTACGGTCAAACAATGCTTTCCCAGTAACTTCAATAATATGAACAAAACAATAACAGAACTAGATATTACTCAATAGCCAGTCTCATCTGGAAACCGGTCAATATCTCATATGCCTGTACTGCATATAACAATAGCCGATCTCAATAGTCATCATGAACCTAGCCTCAATAGTCATCCTGACCGTCAAATATCAATTCATGCCAAAGTGATCCGGTACAGTAACCCACAAGTTAATGAATCAATAACCAGTTCTCTCGTCATGTCAATCTACTCTGAACCTCGAGTCACCAATAACAGCGATCAAATAGTAAAAGCTATAAAACTCTGAATATACAAATTCATCGATAACGATGAATTCACTCTCACAATAATTCTATCCCTATCACTGAGTAACAACAATAAATAACAGTCTATTGGTATCCTCAAAATCAACTATGTAACAGACCCCGAGATCACAAGTAAGAAATGGAAATATCCACAAAACCATATTCATCCAACTATAATCAAGTTCATAGCTAAAGAGGGTAACGTCCTCAATCAACAAGAAATCTAGATCACTTTATATCCAGTATCCAACGTCGATAAGATCATCAATACTTAATCAATAAAATTTAGGTAAATCTGAAGATCTTTCGTTTAATAATCTAAAATCAAAGTCATGCTACATATCTATTTCAAGGGTAAGCTACACGCACACACATAATGACAATCCAAAAAATCAAACTCCTCTGTAAACTGATCAAGATCCAATATAAGTATATCATAGGTCAATTTTCAATTCTAACAAAGTCAATGCCAGTCTAAGTATCAGTAAATCAGTATATTGGTAAAGCAATGTCATATCTACCACTTCCTATACCTGTATACAGACATAAGCATCATGTTGATACACGCTTTGCTTCATCACATGTTAGTTTTCACGTTCTCATCATGGGATAGTCAAAAATGGGAAGCACATAACTTTCACTATCTTTCTTCACACAGCAGAACAAACTCAAATAGCCACTTGAACCAAAGAATTTCTTGTCCGGGTATTAGCTTCATACTTTTGGATAACCCTTCAGAACGATCAGCCCAGTGAGTTTAGCAATTTCCTATGCATCAATGCAACACCTATTTAAGTAGTCCTCTCTTCTAATGTCCAAAGCTTTCTCCAGTTTACCATTACTACAAAGCCCCAACACAACCACCCCATAACCCTTCACATCAAGCCCCATCCCCTGGTCAAGCATTCTCCCCAAATACCTCATCGCCATGTCAAACCCCTCCCTTGGAATACCCATCAATCAACAAAGTATAAACAACACTATTTGCCTTCAATCCAACCTCCTGCATTCTCTCAAACATCTCATCAGCTCTCTCCACCATCCCATTCTTGCAGAGCCCGTCCACAAACGCATTAAAAGTAAACACATTCGGACGCAACTTCTGCTGCAGCATTTCATCATACAGCTTGAGTGCAGAACCTATCTCTCCATTAAGCATATTTGTTTAGCTCAATTATGTATACATTGAGAACATAATAGATTAACTCTTTTTTTTTTTTTTATTATAAGATTAATTTAAGGTATTTAATATCAATGTGGTACCCAGGACCGATTTAACCAACCAAAACTAAACAATCATGTAAAACACAAAACATAAATCTGTTCTCCATACAGTAGGAACACAAAATTCAATTGCTGTCCTTTTAAAACAAGTAATGTTGTAAGCTTTTTATCATTTTCAGAAACAGCAAAATACACAAGTCATTTGAGAAAGTAAGCAAACTCACTCACAAGAGAAAAGCTCGGCCATGGCAAGGGTTGCTTGCCGGCGGAGGCCGCGGAGGCAACCCACGACTCCGAGATGATCAAGGATGGTGCCGCGGAGGAGGGAGGCGGCCTGGTGTGGCGTGGGATGCTGCCGCGGGCCGTGCGGCATGGAGAAGTGATGGGGCTTCGACTATAGGGAGGTGGGGCGGCTGCTGTTGAGATGGGGAGATTAGGGAAGAGATTAGGTTAGGGTTAGATTTAGGAAAAGATAATAGATTATATATAAGGGTATTGGGTTATGGGTTTGAGGGTATAGATTTAATGGGTGTAGAAAGATCATAGTATAGGTTAACGGATTAGAACATGAATCACTAATGGTTTATAGATATAAATTTGGGAATTGGGCTAACGGGTAAGATTAGGAATTCTATAGGTTAGTAGGTATGGAGATAAAAGAGGATAACGGGTATGGGTTTGCGGGTAGCGGGTATGCTAACGGGTTGAGGGTTAGGATCCAAATGGGTATGGATAGGATCAAGGATACAAGGAAAGGAAATAATGCTATTACTAAAAATATAAACATTCAAGTCATAATAATAGTAGTAGTCATAATAGTAATAAATACAAAATAGTACTAATAATAAATTCAATAACTCTTACTAAAAATAATAAATAATAACAATAACCTTAACTAGTAATGGTAATTATTACCAAGTAATAATAATAATCCTAATTAATAATAATAATGACAACAATAATAGCAGCACTAAATTAAAATAAATAATTATCAAATGTATTAATAATAGAATTAATCACTATCACAACCAATATAGTACAACTATTAGAATAGATAAATAAAATAATACTAACACTAATAATAATTAATAAGCACCAACAATAAAAATAAGGATAACACTAATAGTAATTACAATAAATAATAATCATAATAGAATAATAATAATAATAATGGTAAGTATAAAACTAATAGAAATAAGTAACTAAAAATGTCGATAATTAAAAATGGTAATAATATTTAAAGCTAAAATACCGTTCATTATCTTAAAAATAATTTTCATATTTAATAATAGTAATAATCACAAGAAAGAAAATAATAAATTTAAGTTGATTAAAAAAATAATTTGTAAATTTAAAATAAATACTTTAGGAAAATAAAAATACAGTATTTTCAACTAGGGATCTTACACAACTCTACCTTCAGATTTTGGCCTACAGATATCATGCCAATTCCATGCATGCATTTTTCTTCTCCATGTGAAATTTGAAAAAATTCTCTCCAATTCCTTAACAATAGAAGCTGGAAACTTAAAAGAGAATACCCAATAACTCAGTAAGTTATGTAATACCCCCTTTATCAGTTCAGCTCTTCCTGCAAATGATAGAAAATTCAACTGCCATCCATCAATCTTATTTCTGACTTTATCAATGAGAGGAGAGAAATACCTAGCCTTCGGGTAAACAGATGATAATGGTAAACCCAGGTATTTAATGGGGAAAGACCCAATGGAAACCCCCAAAAGAACTGCAATTTCATCTCTTTTTTTGCATTCTTTACTGAAAAATAATTTGCTTTTTTGCTTTTGACGCTTAAACCAGTGTACAGTTGTAATTCTTGCAAGGTTGTATTGATACCTTTAGCCGAAAAAGGATCTGCTCTACAAAAAACCAGCATATCATCTGCAAAAAGAAGATGAGAAACTAGCAGATTATCATTTCTTCTAAATGGCTTAATCTTGCCTGATGCAATGGCTATATCTATTGAGACGGACCAGAATTCCATTGCCATGACAAATAGATAAGGGGATAGTGGATCACCTTGTCTAATGCCTCTGTTACTTCTGAAATTTCCAGCTGGAGAACCATTAAGTATTATGGAGAAGGAAGCTGATGATATACACTCCTTGATCCAATTAATCCATCTATATGAGAACCCCATACAATGAAACATGTTTAGTAAAGAATTTCTGTATTGACTGTGTCAAAAGCCACCTTGAGACACATTCTACTAAGCATAGGATTACTAAAATCTCTGATCAACTCATGGGCTAGCAAGGAAACATCACTAATAAGCCTTCCCTTTCGACAAGCACTTTGATTGTCAGAAATCAATTCTCCAATTACTTGTTGAAGTCTATTAGCCAGGATCTTTGAAATCAACTTATATAGAGTGTTACAACAAGATATAGGCCTGAAATCATTTAGATGAGAAGCATTAGTGGACTTGGGACTAATGTAACAAAAGTATGATTTACCTCTCTTAACATTCTGCCTGAATTGAAGAATGAATGTATTGCTCTGCAGATATCATCTCCAATAGTTTCCTAATTCTTCTGAAAATAGAACGGCATTGTATCCATCAAGTCCAGGTGCTTTTTCTGGGTTCACTTGAAATAATACAGTTTTGATTTCCTCATTACTAACATTTCTATTAAGCCATTGAGAGGCATCAGGTGTTAGCTTCCTTTTCACTATTATCTCTGAAAACACATTCCAGTAGCTTGTTTGATTGAACAGTTTCTCAAAAAAAGATGGAGCCTCCTCTCTAATGCCAGTAATATCAGTTACAGATCCCCTTTTTCATTTATAAGTTGGTTGATATGGTTTCATGAATTATTTGTCTTGACAATAGAATAGAAGAATTTTGTACTTTTTTCACCCAATTGCAACCACTTCTCCCTACTTTTCTGTCTCATCTGATTTTCTTCATTGCCAACCAGATACCCAATTCAGATTGCAAGCTTAATTCTGCTTTGTGCAATTGAATGTTCATAGGATCAGAATCCAGCTTCTCAGTTATTTCTTTCAATTTCTGTCTCAAATTCTGGATCATAGCCCATGGAGTATCAAAAGCCTCCTTTCTCCAATCCCCCAAGTGCCATCTTAAGGCTCTTAAGCTTGCTAACTACTTGGAACAAAGGGGACCCTTCTATTGGAACAGTCCATATAGACTTTAGAACCTGCTCAAATCCAGTACTATTTTGCCAGCAGTTAAAAAACTTAAATGGTTTGTAACCAGTAGAAGCTTTCTTTGTCAAATGGATGTGCATAGAGGAGTGGTCACTGGTTGGATGAGGCAAATACTCATAGTAGGCCATAGGAAGAGCTCTCAAGAACTGAGCGTTGCAGAGAACTCTATCCAACCTTCCAGCTATTCTTCCACTGTCCTGACTTCTATTATTCCAATTCCAAAAACTACCCACACTCTTCAAGTCTGTTAGAGAGCAACTTGCTATGAAATCATTAAAAGAGCAAAATTGCTTGAAAGATAATGGTTTCCCTCCAAGTTTTTCATCAGAGAATCTTGCTGAATTAAAATCCCCTATTATAAGCCAAGGAGAGCTTATAATTTGTGAGGATTTAAGTTCTCTCCACATAATTTCCCTTTCATTTCGAGTGTTTAACGCCCCCCCCCCCCCCCGCCCCCCCCCCCCCCCCCCCCCCCCCCCCCCCCCAACAACACACAACACACACACGGGTAGGGTTACAATACACATAGTGTTGCGCGCGCCCTTTGCAACAACCTCTCTGAGGAATTTTCACCAACAGGAGACAGATGCAGCCTGAGATGCACCCAACACGACAAGAATAGAGAACACAATAGAAAAAAAGCAAACAACACAGTAATTAACGAGTTTCGACAATTTGCCTACGTCCTCGAGGCAAGGGAGAGAGATTATATTGATTCAACAATCAATACAAATTAATACAGAGGGATACTTGAGGGATCTTCTTTCGATTTAATACATGAGAGCTCTAGCCTTTATTTTTAGCTACAGAGTCCTAAGGTTTTAGGAAACCCCGATTAGATTTGACCCCAAACAGGAAAGAAGTCCGAATCTAGAAAGGACAGCCAAAACGCGTCTGTCAGTTGACCGGCCGGTCGATCGACCCATGCCTCTGTTGACCGGCACCAACAGAGAGCAGTGCCTTGTCAGTGAGTTGACCGCTCCTTCAGCCACGGTCGATCGGGCGGTCGATCGTTCTACGCCTGTGCACGTCGTTTCCACCAGTCGACAGGGCGGTCGACCGGGCTCTTCCTGGCCTGCTTCAATGTGTCATTCTTGCTCCTTTGTCTTCCGATCTCTGTGCTATCTTTCTCTATCTCCTCTCTCTCTCCCTACACATAGGTGTAATTAAGTTAAGTTACATCATTTTTAACCACAAAAAATTTTGCTTGGTGAGATACAAAAAAAAAAATTAATGTGTGATCCTTATAGGGTGTGTAAAAAATATTTTTTGTGTGGTGAAAAAAGATGTGTGTAACTTAACTTAAATAAACCTATGTGTATTGTAACTCTACCCTATATACATACATACATACATATATTTATATATATGAGCCCAAATCCACATTCTCAATTTTCTTCACATTTTTTATTTTCTTTCTTTTGGAAATTGTGCATGCTGGGAATCAAATCGGGTTCCCCTTGCAAGTGTTCAATGCCTTAACCAATATGCCAACTTGAGTTGTGGTTATGAAGACAATTAATTTATATTTCTCAATTTGCACAGAATTAACACCGTTTAAATGCCGTCAAGAGAAAAATGTCCAACATGTGAAAAATCAGTGAACTAACTGACAGTCATCTCTCTTAAGAACAAGGCTCTTGATGATTATGCACAAAATGATTAGAACAGAAGAACTACTAAAATCAATATTAAAAAAGCTAAGAGAAAACAAAATGATGCACTTGGTGTTATCAAATTGCGATCAAGTACATAAGGAAGTTCAAACGTGTGATTCCGCATAATCAACCACCGTAACAATGACAACTCATGTATACTGGCGATGCACAGTTATACACGAACGGGCGCCTAATCTAGATAAAAATTAGCATAGCATTATCATCGGCAGTAGGGGTGAGCAAAGTTAGGGTAAAACTAAAATACCCGACTGAAACCCGATAACTGAGCACCGTATTGATGAACCTGACCCGACCCGCACCGTATCAATGCGGTTGGGTTCGGTCTTGGGTTCCGAAGTCCAAACCCGACCAAAAAAGATATAACCCCAAGCACTAATTCTTTTCTTCTCAGTCCCTTACTTGCCACGTCCTCCCCTCTCTCCTCACCCCCAACTCTGTCCTAATTCTCTCCTCGCCGCATCCTCTCCTCACTCCAACTCGTCGTGCCCTCTCCTCTCCCCTCCGATCCAAGCCCACCGCCCATCCTCTCCTCCGATCCAACTATCCAAGCCCGTTGCCTATCCTCTGCTCTCTCCTCCAATCAAAGCCTGTTGTTGTTGGATCTCGCCCGCCCACCACTTGTCGATCCAAGCACGCCGCCCGTACTCTCCTCTCTCCTCCAATCAAAGCGAGGCATCTCTCTTCACCAAGATCAGATCAAGGCATCTCTCTTCATCGAAATTCCCAAATTCGATCAGTCAAGGGATCCCACGACTCCAAGCAACTGAAGCTCGACTTCCAACTTACCGACAGCGGAAGCCAGCCGGCGCCAATCGCGACTTCATTTTTTGGCCGGGAGGCAGGTGGCAGAAGTAGGCAGTGGAGGAGCTTGAATCGAACTAATCAAAACGAATCGAGCTCTTGATCAGTTCGGTTCGATTTTGCCAAAATCGGTAAAACTCGATTGAAACTGACTAGTGCTTGTTATATCTAAACTTATTCCATATAAGATCTACACATATACTGTTAGCCTCTTTATCTTGATCAAAGAGAAGGAGGGTTTTAAGGATACCTGATTCCATCACGAAAGGATGCCGACGGTTGCACGATCTCGAGGACGCCGGAGTTGAGGGAGAAGATTCTTCTCTCCAACCATCAAGTTCTCTTCTTTATCCTTAGAGGAGATGAGAGACCTCCAAGAGAGAGATTAGGTCATTGTTGGTGGAGAGGGAACCCTACTCATGATATATATAGCATCAAGAAACCTTAGTTCAACTCATCATAGATCTAGGCCCTTGATTTATAACACGAGTTTCATACGTGTAGATGAGTCCCACATTTTAATTTAAATATATTCATGGCTAAGTGTAATTGAAAACGTGTCTAGACCCAAACCATTTAGGTTTGATCAATTCTTTATTGAGTCAAACAACATAGGTTATGTGGGCGGGTGCAAATATCCAATTGACTTGATTAGGCCCAAAATAAATTAGACTTTAAAAACAAAAATAAGTCTAACAATTTCTCAGTTGGGCCAAACAAGTCATACTGAATAGATATTATGCATAACTTTATGACGTCAAAACTTTAACCGCCAACAAATCACATTTCAGAACAATCTGGTCCATTAAGTGTCCTGCCACCGAATATGGCGGTCATTACCTTCTGTATAATCGAGGTAGGATCTTTCACATTACAAGTTTCAGAACCCTTAACGACATAAATCAAATGTGGACGTGTGGCATGAAAATTTCCTCTGATCAAATAAGGTACAATTTCAACTGGTTTTCACTTTATGATTCCAACGAATCTAGCCTTATGACTCCAACGAGTCTAACTTTATGATTCCAACGAGTCTAACTGCTAATTTAATAAACTCAAATGCGCAAAAGTAAATTTTAGGAAAAGCAGTTATAAATTTATTTATCAGAATCAACAATATCCATAAAGTGCACTTAGAAATAATGTCTGTTACATGAAATTATCCACTCCCACTAAGTCTGGATATCATGACTAGCCATCCCCATACGAGCAATATGCTCTAAGAATACTTTAAGTAGAAGTCCTTTAATGAGTGGATCTGTAATGTTAAGAATAGTGTTATCACTATCAACAGACAAAATATGATTCCGAACTATATCATTGATGACAAGAAACTTGATGTCGATATACTTCGACTTTACTGAACTCTTGTCATGTTGTAGTAGAGCTCTATAGCTCTAATTATCACAGTGTAGCTGTAATGGCCTCTCGATTAAATCCACATCTTCCTACAATAAGAAAAATGTAACATGAAGTGGACTTCCTATTGTCGATACATCCAGCATAATCTGAATTTGTGTATCCGATCAGCTGCAACTGATCAGATTTCATGTAGTCTTCTATTGATATCGCATTACCTTCTTGGTAGTCTTCCAGTGATCAATCTCAAGATTGATCAAGTATCTTCCAAGTTTCTCAATAGTATATGCTATGTCTGGATGGGTACAAACTTGAGCATACATCAGACTTCCAACTGCCGATGCATATGGAATGTTTTTCATTTGCTCTTTCTGAAGGTCATTCTTGAGACATTAGAGTAACTCAACTTATCGCCTTTAGAGCAATTCTTCATGCCACATCTATATAGCACCTTATCGATATAGGCCTTTGTGATAAACCTAATATTTCACGTATCCTGTCACATTGAATCTGAATATCTATCACAAAAGAAGCTTCTCCAAGATCTTTCATCCCAAAGTTCTTTAAGAGAAAGCTCTTGGTCTCAAGTAAAAGAATCATATCGTTAATTTCTAGTAGAATGTCATCCACATATAGCACAAGAAATATAAGTCTACTATCTTTAAATTTATGTTAAATGCATTGATCATCTACAATCTCCTTAAAACTAAAATCGGATATTACATGATCAAATTTCAAATATCATTAGTGGATGCTTGCTTTAGACCATAAATGGATTTCTTTATTTGCAAACCAAATATTATGAAATTTTCACTTTAAAACTTTCTGGTTGCGCCATACAGATTTCTTCCTCAATGCTACCATTAAGAAAGGCAATCTTAACATCCATTTGGTATAACTCCAGGTTAAAGTAATCCACCAGTGCCATAATAATCCTAAGAATGCTTCATGAAAACTAGGGAGAAAGTTTCCTGATAGTCAATGCCCTCTTTTTTAATGAATCCCTTTGTGACAAGATGTGCCTTATACCTTTAGACATTACCTTTCGAGTCCCGCTTGGTTTTGAATACTCATTTACAACCAATCAGTTTCTTTACTTTAGGCAACTCTACTAAATCCCAAACATCATTATCCTTCATGAATTTTAACTCATTTTTCAAGGCATTTGACCACTTACTGGAGTGAATGTTGAGTTTGGCCTCATTTAAGGATGCGGGGTCATCCTCTAGCCTTATGTCAAACTCATGCTATTGGAGATAAACTATATAGTCATTTGCAATGACCGATCTCCTCTCCCTAGTTGATCTCCTAGACACTTATGGTTGAGAATTTTCAGGTTCTACCTCACCAGCATGATCTACTTCAGGATGAACTGTATATGTATCTTGTAAGGATGCAACTGTATCTTCATCTTGAAGTGGAACAACTACTTTATCATTTGGAACAATTTGTCATGGTATAACAATATGTTCTTCCTTAAATATGAAATCCTTATGTAGTTGACTCCTACTGTTCTGAATATTCTCAAAAATTTTGACAATCCGTCTTTATATTCTTAGTGGAGGGATAATAAAACTTAAAGCCTTTATACCTCTCAGAATACCCTACGAATAAATAGCTAACTGTCCTTGAGTCCAACTTCTTCTCATATGGTATATATGGTCGAGCTTCCGCTGGACAACCCCAAACATGTAGATGCCTAATACTGAGAGTTTTCTCAGTCTATAACTCATATGGGGTTTTAGTTACTGTTTTGCTAGGTATTCTATTATGGAGGTAAACAACTGTCTTTAAAGTTTCACTCCATAATGACTCTGGTAGAGTAGTGTGAGCTATCATACTCCCAACCATATCCTTTAGTGTGTGATTTTATCTCTCAGCAATATCATTATGACGAGGTGTCCCTGGCATGGTGTACTAAGTAACAATGCCACACTCTTTCAGAAATTCACAAATGATTCTGGATATCTACCTGATCCTTCGTATCTGTCATAGTACTCACCACTACGATCAGATCTAACGGCTTTAAACATGTCCAGCGATTGAGATTTCTCATGAAACAAGTATAGGTACCATAACGAGAGTAATTGTCTGTAAAAGTGATGAAATATTCATGACCATTCCAAGAAGCTGTAAGGAATGGACCACAAATGTCTATATACACCAAATCTAAGACATTCTGAACTCTGTTTAGTACCTAACTTCCTAATATTTCTTAATTAATGTTCACTTAGTGCCTAGGCTATTCACATATAGAGATTCAGTATATAAAGCATGAAGTTTTAATTTATATAGCCATCAATTAGAATCTAGTACCAACAACTTTAGATTTGAAAAGTAGACTAATCATTTCATTATCAAGAGTGACAGTAAAAGTAGATCTGTCTAACAAATGAAATAGAAATATTGATTCCGTCAAAAAAGATGGTACATATAAAGTCTCATCCAAATTTAAAACAAAAAAACAGAATCTAATTAAGCCTACAAACTCCAATAGCTTTAATTGCAACTTTATTTCCATCACTCATGTATACGTATCGCTCAGCTGGGCTGGGCGTCCTTTGGATTTGGAAGTTCCGCATTGAATCGCTTATGTGAATTATCTATTCACAATTTATAAAATGGCACTAAAACTAAATTAATCTCAGAACAAACATAAATATGAGATATACCCGCTAAATAGCCATTTCTGATACTTTATGTATTCCTACTTGAGGTGGCTTACTTTCTTACAGAAGAAGCATGCAATGACCTTAGGCTACTTTTTCTGCACTTTTACCACTTAGGATCAGCCACTGTAGTGGTGTTTATGTTCCTCCCTTTAGTTTCACTTTTCCTTTTCTTATTATAAGTTTACCCTGGATGCTAAGTGAGCATTGACTTTATCAGGCATAGAACCCCTAATAGTTATAAGAATAGTGTACTTTATGACCATTAGACACATCTTGTAAGATCTCTCCCACTTACCATAATTGACTTTTCTTTATTAAACTTTTATTAGTGATAGTAGAGATCCATCGATCTTTAGGGTGTACTCTAGGTGCATGAATTCAAGAACGATCATTTACGTGGTCTTACCACTTCTTAAAATTTGTATCATTCAATTAAACTACATAAGTGTACAATTTCTCATCAATTTAACATAAACATTGCTTTAATAAAATTCTACTGTAATAGTCATAAAAAATGAATTTCAGAAAATGCAACCAGTTTAACCGATAGAGTTGCCGGTCAAATTTTCAGAACAAGCTGTGTCTTTATATGCGAACACTGTACTGGTCCAATGTAGATACCCTAAAGTCTATGTCCTATGTAAGAGAACAGCCTTCCTTTAGGCCGACTGTCACTTTATAGGATTGCTCTCAAAGTTTAAGTAATTTATATTGACCATATAATATATGTAATGACCCGGCCATAATGACAACCTTCTTTTGGGCCGATTGCACCTGCATGGGCCACACAAATCTACGCATCTGAATTCTTGTTCCGCCATCGAACTAGTTGATGAGGGTAATGCAATATGGGCCTATAGTGTGACAACCTTCCTTTGGGCCGATTACCACACACCAAGATTCTCCCACTTGCATTACCCATATTAAGTATCCGATACCGTACATAATTCGGCCAAATAATAGTCTTCCTTTGGGCCGGCTATTGTCCGCATGAATTACATACGCAATTAAATAAGCTTTTTTATAAATTCTTTAGCTTGAACATGTATATATTTTTATGTGTGTTATCAACTGTAGTAGTCATCAATATTCCTTATGCTAGAGCAATAAATATTGATGATAAAGCGAAAGCATGTAAGGATACATATTACCATGATAAACAAACACTTCAATGCCTTCTTTATGTCAACTAACTACTGTTTTGTCTTGTCTAATACCTGTAATACTGTAGTGCTCGTCAAGAGCTTCGAAACGGCTATTTACATGCCAAAAACAGAGGTCGTATGAGTCCGTAACGGCTAATTGAAGTTTCTATTGAAATAACGGGTTGCAGTGCTTATCGGGTGTGAATCAGACCTCACCCGCAATTGTTAAGTTATTGATTTTCTTTCTTATTGGGCCGAGTTTAAATAAACTGAATAAAACCCAATTAGCTTAATGTGAGATTGATTGAGATTAGGTCTCTTTATTTGAGTAGAATTCTACCCAAAATATCCTTAATAGACTAGAATTATATCTCAATCATAATACCCAAATCAATCTCAACAATCCCAATTGAAACTTAATATAAGATTAATTAGGAGTAGGTTTCCTTATTAGAGTAAAATTCAATCTCTAAATTTTTAATCCTAATTAATCTCATAATCTTAATTAATTATGAAACCCAAAATAATTAACCTCTTCCTTTTTTTTATTTAAATATTTGCCCTTATAGTTGCCGGCCCATGGTGGCCGGCGGCTGTTACCCACCCGCAAGGGGAGCGCTGCCAGCGCACGTATGCAAGTGCATGCGTGCACTTAATGCTCATGCGATGCTCTCTGCAGAGAGCATCCAACCTTTTTTTTTATTATTTTTTCAAACAAAAAATCACGTGCTGCATGCGTTGCTTGCATGCAGCACATGTACATGTTTTTTTTTTAAATTAAATCTAGAATAACACACATACTAAATTTCATAAAATTATATACATGTTAAAAAATCATCCCTTTAAACTTTAATTCAATATATGAGACACAAAAAATATTTATTGAATCAAGGGAAGAATTATTAATGATATTCATAGATCGAGATCATAATTTCTGTAGATTCCTATGATCTGATAAAGAGGTGGCTCTGATACCAATTGTTATATCTAAATTTATTTATACAAGATCTACACATATACTGTTAGCCTCTTTATCATGATCAAAGGAAGGAGGTTTAAGGATACCTGATTCCATCACGAAAGGATGCCGATGGTTGCACGATCTCGAGGACACCGGAGTTGAGGGAGAAGATTCTTCTCTCCAGCCACCAAGTTCTCTTCTTTATCCTTAGAGGAGATGAGAGACCTCCAAGAGAGATTAGGTCATTGTTGGTAGAGAGGGAACCCTACTGATGATATATATAGCATCAAGAAACCCTAATTCAACTCATCATAGATTTAGGCCCTTGATTTATAACACGAGTTCCACACGTGTAGATGAGTCCCACATTTTAATTTATATACACTCATGGCAAGTGTAATTAAAACGTGTTTAGACCCAAACCATTTAGGTTTGATCAATTCTTTATTGGGTCAAACAACATAGGTTATGTGGGCGGGTGCAAATATCCAATTGGCTTGATTAGGCCAAAATAAATTAGACTTTAAAACAAAAATAAGTCTAACAGTGCTTACCCCTAATCGACAGGTCTATGATTACCTTTTGATACATGACTCGAACACAAATACTCTAATTGCCCAAGGAATAAAGCTAAAACTGTTAAAGTCCCTGACCAAAACTTCAAAGTTGTGATGAGAATATTATATTTATATTCTAACGTCCCCGCAAGTCGGGAGTCCTTTTTATGAGCTAAAACCTAAGCTTTAACACTAACAGTAATTTTATTTTTAAATCCGCTTTTAAATGTACTCCGGTAGGGTTTTAACTAGGTTGTTCTGATATCATATTAAAGTCTCTGTCACTGCATTGCTGCTACATCAAAACTCTGAATTTATAATGAGGGTTGAGGGCATTATATTTATATTCTATCATGCATTCACAGGTTGCGTGCCCTTTTAATAGGTCGAAATCTGGATTTTTACGTAACGGCATTTTTTTTTTGTTTTTAAACTCCACTTTTTAAAAACATATCCGAGGGAAATTGAAAGCGGGTTACTCTCAGATAGCATATTAAAGTTTCTGTCACTACACTAAAACTCTAAAGTTGTCATGAAGGTTGGAGATGTTATGTAACAGCCCATTTTTTTTATTAATTATTATTCCTCATTATTTTAAGCATCAGTTAGATATGAGAAATTTTTTTTAGGATTCCTCTTTGTTAATTAAATACCTATAATAATAAGGATAACCAAGAATAAATATTTCATCCTTATGAGTTATGTTGATTTTGATTTATGGTGTAAATTGGTATATATAGATAGGAAATATATATAAGTATTTATGCCAAAATAATTATGATATTAGAAGTATATGGGGTGTATCTTTAATATTGCAAATTTTTAGTATACCTTAATGTATTCCCAATTAATACATACCTAATTTAATACTAGGTATTTGTATTTTGGAAATTTTTTATTTAAAATTGAGTAAGTGGATGTGTTAGGTATGCATGAGTGGGTGAGGTGTAAGGTTAGGATCAATTTGATCCTAGCCTTGGCCAAGTGGCAAATTTAGAGGGGAATGTGTTTGCAATAATCAAGTTTTGGAGGGGGGGCCTTTTGCATAATGATCTCAACCTTACGTTGAGATCTGAGAGAGAAGTTCCTGCTTCTCTGTAAAATTTCTGAAGCCCTAAAAATTCCCACATGTTCTTCCATATTTCTCTAATCTCTCTCAATAATCTCTCACCAACCAACACCCTCTCTCCCTCTCTCACTCTCTCTCTCTTGCGCCCAGCCGGAGCTGGGGAAGATCGCCGCGGCCGCGCGCCACCAGCCCAGGCCGCGCACAGCCGCGGGTGGCCGCGCGCAGCCGCGTGAGGGCGGCGGCGGGAGACGCGAGGGTCGGATTGGGGAAGGGGGGGGCTCTAGCTAGCAAGGGAAGTGTAAAAGTTCAGTTTTTGGGGATTTTCAGAAGCCCTAATTCTGAAATTCAGCCCCTAAAACCCTCAAATTTTCTGAAGTTATTTGGGGTTAAAGGTAAGATTTTTACTCTACAAATTCCATCCTCCTTATGAATTATTTTCTAACTAAGAATTGCCCTTGTTCTTCTTTTGCTAGGGTTTGAGTAGAGGAGGATTGATCAAATCATAAGAAGGAATCCATAAATCAAGTGAGTAAATTACATACTCACTTCACATACCATATGTATGAGTTTTAATTCAAGAAAATGGATATTTGAGACTAAGAGAAATTTTAAGGAAAGTGTATTAGAATAGGGTAAGATATTATGCATAATAATATTTCATAGAATTGATAATATACTTATTCTCTTTTCATTGGAAGGGTTATATAAATTTTGTGTTATGTATTATAACAATTAGAGTGGAAGTAGTATAGGTAAAGTAAATGGTAATGGGTGTTGCTAGAATGTAAAAGTATTTTAGAAGTCATGTTATATGTTATGTTGTTTTTAAATTAATTTACATGGAATTGGTGCTACAATTAATTTTTATTAAAAGGTAGTTGTATAAATTATTGTGTAAAGTGTTCGTAACAATTTGAGTTAAGTTAAGTAGTATAAGTAAAGTGAGTGGTGATGGGTGTAAGTAGTATAAGTAAAGTGAGTGGTGATGGGTGTGTACTAGAATGTAAGGGTATGTTAGTAATTATGTTTTATGTTAGCATTACCTAGTTGAGGGTGCTATGATGCTACTATCATATGAAATTTTTGTAATAGTTTTAATTAAAACTTGTGTACTTGGAAAGTTGGTGAAGTGAGGTATTGTGATCATGTTGGTAGAATTTTGTGGATTATGGATGCCTTGATGATTATGCAAGATGAATGCATGGCATAAGTATATTTTGAAAATATTCTTTATTTTGTGATAAGTAGGTCATGTGACCGAAATGCTTTGTGGATATAAGTAGGCCTTGGAGCTGAAATTCATATTTCTGTATATGGAAAAAGTTAAAATTTTAAAGGAGATGCTGCTAAAATTTTCTAGATTTTGTGATTAACGAAAAGATTTGGGGATAAATACGTGTTATGGATCAAATTTTGCTTATTAGAACTGGGACCGTTACAGTTGGTATCAGAGCCAAGGCTTAGGTGTAAAGTTACATTGAGTAGATGGGATAAGTTAGGATTGATGTGGTATTGTGTGAAGAATTGTATGTAGGATTGTACGATCGAGATGGGTATTTTAAGGAGTAGTGGATTCTTACAAATATGATTAACTTAGAAGTGCGGGATATTTAACCGTTCTCTTGTATTCGAATTTGAGTACCCGCATACTCCAATTCGGATGTTTCATACTGAGGGTGCGGGCCCTTTGTATGGATCGCCAGTGGTATGGGACACTGGAATGAGAGGGTAGCTAAAATATCCGGCAAGTCAAAGTTAATTCAGAACGTAAGAACGTTTTAGAGTAGCAAGCTCCGAGAGATAGAAAATATAAGAAATTGCAGATCTGTTGACTTCCAACAGCCTAATTACCTTAAGGTAAATTTCCTTGTATCTATGGATAATGATGTTGAAGCAAGCTTAATGGGATAAAAGAATACAGATGTGGCAGTTGATGATAAAAGCCCCATTGGAGACCTACCAATGACTGAGACTTTTAATGCCGTCCTCAGTAATGAAGTAGAGTCCCAAGGAAGAATAGCTTTTGGAGGTATTTAGTAGAATGCTAGCTGGGCCCACGACTTGGATCTTTATGATGATTATGAATACTGAAGATATGACGATGATATCCTAATAGAAAGTGAAGATCCTAAGGAGGGAAGTTCCACTGGTTCTAATATAAATCCTTGAATAAGGTGGAATGTTTAGTATTTTGAGAAAGGATGGCATGGTTCGCCTATTTTAGAGCTTTTTGGATAGGAAGGTTTATGAGTCTGTAAAGAATTGAGTGTGGACAATGAGTTTCTATGTAAACTTTTATATGGTTTATATAAATATATATATCTTTTATATGTTTAGTATGAATGTAAGCATATCAATGTAAGTTTTGGTTCCAAGATGTCTTTGAAGTTATGAATGAAGTAATAATTGTTATATAAGACTTGTTTTGTACTGTGAATATTATTGATGATAAGGACTGATTATTCTTTTAGGGATAGATGGACTTAAATCTTCCGCCACCAGACACTGATCCGGCAAGCTATGCCCCACCGCAAAATTCAGTTGGGAGTGTCCATCCCCCGACTAACCACGAGGATGAACACATCAGCAAATACCAGAAAATCCCTGATGTAATGCCAGGTTGGTTGGCACGATTGGCAACGAAAAGTAACCCACATCGAGCTTTAGAGCAATTCCAGAAGCTGAACCCGCCAACATTTAAAGGAGAAGCTGACCCCATACAAGCAGAAGAATGGCTTCATCGAATTGAGAAAATACTAACCGTTATGGAATGTAATGAGAATCAAAGAGTGTCCTTTACCTCTTTCATGTTTCAAGGTGAGGCAGAACATTGGTGGGATATGGTTAAAGGTGGAGCTAATTCCTTAGGGGAGAAAGTTTCTTGGAACTTTTTGGTTAAGAAGTTCAACGAAAAGTATATACCGGGGGTAGCTAAAGATAAACTCGCACTAGAATTTCAGGAGCTAAAGCAAGGACAAATGTCTGTCAACCAGTATGATGTCAAGTTTACACAATTGTCAAGATATGCAGCAGGGCTGGTACGTGAAGAATCAGAAAGAACTAAAAGGTTCGTGAGAGGATTAAAACCTGAAATCAGAAGCAAATTAATTCCGTTTCAACTCCAAATCTATATTCAAGCGGTGGAGAAAGCATTGGAAGTTGAACGGGATATATTGGAAGATCAGGAAATCAAAAGTAAGGAGTTACTCCCTTCTAAGCGCCCCCACTATCAGGAGACACCTGACCCCGATATGTCAAACCACAGATTCAATAGAAGTGAGGGGTCCTCGGTAGCATCGGCTTCTAGATCAAATGGAGGTACATGGCATCGGGTGGGATTCCCTCGAAGACCTCAGACAATACTTTCTCACCGTCCCGATGTTGCAGGAAACTCGTGGTGCCCCATATGCCATTTGAATCATGCGGGCAGTTGTGTTCTGGGCAAACAATGTTTCTCTTGCGGTCAAATGGGTCACATAAGGAAGGAATGTCCGATCTTACAAGGACACCCAAGTATGGGATTTGGGACGGAAAGGAGAACTAGGGGCACTGTCCCATTTTCGGGATCAACAGGAACTTTCAGGCGACCATTCAACACACCCCGACCGGCGGAAACTCAGTCATCAGTGCAACAGCCTGGAGCTCGGCGGGAGAGGAATGCTTAACTCAGCAGGAGTCCCGAACATCATATGTTGTGGTGAAAGGTACAATCAATTTATTGGAACATATTGCCCGAGTATTATTTACCCTGGCGTCACATACTCTTTTATTTTTCTCAACTTTGCATCCAAACTAGACATGAAACCTAAATCATTGAAATTCTACTTGTGATATCGACTCCTATAGGAACGGATATGATTACTAATATGTACTATAAGGAGAGTGAGATCATGACAAGAGAAGTAAAAACATGGGTGAACCTCATAAAATTAGGAAAGATGGAGTACGATGTTATTTTAAGAATAGATTGATTGTTAACCCGCTGTGCCAATATAGGCTGCCACCAAAAGGGTGCATAAATATGGTGAACTAGTACCTCAATTGTGTTTCGAAGGAGCTACCACGCTTATCTCCGGAAAGAAATATCGAATTTCTCGTAATGCCATTTGGACAAACCATCACCCCTGCAACATTTATGGACTTGATGAATAAGAATATTACAACCATATCCTGATCAATTTGTGATCATATTCATTGTTGATGTAATAATTATCCCAAGAGTAGCGAGGAGCATAAAGAACATTTGAGAAATAATTCAGATACATGAAGTACTTGAAACATTTGTATTATGCAGGTATCCTCGTTTTCTATCAAGAGTCTGATTGAACTTTTCCAAGGTACGTCGAGCTTCGGGACGAAGCTTTCCTAAGGGGGGTAGAATGTAACAGCCCATTTTTTTTTATTAATTATTATTCCTCATTATTTTAAGCATCAGTTAGATATGAGAAATTTTTTTTAGGATTCCTCTTTGTTAATTAAATACCTATAATAATAAGGATAACCCAAGAATAAATATTTCATCCTTATGAGTTATGTTGATTTTGATTTATGGTGTAAATTGGTATATATAGATAGGAAATATATATAAGTATTTATGCCAAAATAATTATGATATTAGAAGTATATGGGGTGTATCTTTAATATTGCAAATTTTTAGTATACCTTAATGTATTCCCAATTAATACATACCTAATTTAATACTAGGTATTTGTATTTTGGAATTTTTTATTTAAAATTGAGTAAGTGGATGTGTTAGGTATGCATGAGTGGGTGAGGTGTAAGGCTAGGATCAATTTGATCCTAGCCTTGGCCAAGTGGCAAATTTAGAGGGGAATGTGTTTGCAATAATCAAGTTTTGGAGGGGGGGCCTTTTGCATAATGATCTCAACCTTACGTTGAGATTTGAGAGAGAAGTTCCTGCTTCTCTGTAAAATTTCTGAAGCCCTAAAAATTCTCACAAGTTCTTCCATATTTCTCTAATCTCTCTCAATAATCTCTCACCAACCAACACCCTCTCTCCCTCTCTCACTCTCTCTCTCTTGCGCCCAGCCGGAGCTGGGGAAGATCGCCGCGGCCGCGCGCCACCAGCCCAGGCCGCGCACAGCCGCGGGTGGCCGCGCGCAGCCGCGTGAGGGCGGCGGCGGGAGACGCGAGGGTCGGATTGGGGAAGGGGGGGGGCTCTAGCTAGCAAGGGAAGCGTAAAAGTTCAGTTTTTGGGGGATTTTCAGAAGCCCTAATTCTGAAATTCAGCCCCTAAAACCCTCAAATTTTCTGAAGTTATTTGGGGTTAAAGGTAAGATTTTTACTCTACAAATTCCATCCTCCTTATGAATTATTTTCTAACTAAGAATTGCCCTTGTTCTTCTTTTGCTAGGGTTTGAGTAGAGGAGGATTGATCAAATCATAAGAAGGAATCCATAAATCAAGTGAGTAAATTACATACTCACTTCACATACCATATGTATGAGTTTTAATTCAAGAAAATGGATGTTTGAGACTAAGAGAAATTTTAAGGAAAGTGTATTAGAATAGGGTAAGATATTATGCATAATAATATTTCATAGAATTGATAATATACTTATTCTCTTTTCATTGGAAGGGTTATATAAATTTTTGTGTTATGTATTATAACAATTAGAGTGGAAGTAGTATAGGTAAAGTAAATGGTATGGGTGTTGCTAGAATGTAAAAGTATTTTAGAAGTCATGTTATATGTTATGTTGTTTTTAAATTAATTTACATGGAATTGGTGCTACAATTAATTTTTATTAAAAGGTAGTTGTATAAATTATTGTGTAAAGTGTTCGTAACAATTTGAGTTAAGTTAAGTAGTATAAGTAAAGTGAGTGGTGATGGGTGTAAGTAGTATAAGTAAAGTGAGTGGTGATGGGTGTGTACTAGAATGTAAGGGTATGTTAGTAATTATGTTTTATGTTAGCATTACCTAGTTGAGGGTGCTATGATGCTACTATCATATGAATTTTTGTAATAGTTTTAATTAGAACTTGTGTACTTGGGAAGTTGGTGAAGTGAGGTATTGTGATCATGTTGGTAGAATTTTGTGGATTATGGATGCCTTGATGATTATGCAAGATGAATGCATGGCATAAGTATATTTTGGAAATATTCTTTATTTTGTGATAAGTAGGTCATGTGACCGAAATGCTTTGTGGATATAAGTAGGCCTTGGAGCTGAAATTCATATTTCTGTATATGGAAAAAGTTAAAATTTTAAAGGAGATGCTGCTAAAATTTTCTAGATTTTGTGATTAACGAAAAGATTTGGGGATAAATACGTGTTATGGATCAAATTTTGCTTATTAGAACTGGGACCGTTACATGTTATATTTATTTTCTAACAATAACAATGAACATGAAAATTTTGTAACACATCATTTCCTTGTATTCCAAGTAGATTTTCACGCGAATTCAGAAAAAGTGAAATAAATTGGTAACAATGACAGTGAAAGACATGGCACAAAAGAGTTAAGAATCCATATGATTCACTACATGAAAAGAACCAAATTGTGTTAAATCTTTATGTGATTTTGCTCCCAAAAACTGCCCTAACCCTAGCATTATTTCTTAAGTAATTGAACACTGATCAACCCATTCTATAAACATGAAACTGGTACAAGTGAGTGCGAGCACAAAAATAAAATGAAACAGGAATGTAATTGGAAAGAACCTTGGAGATAAACTGTAGAGATTGAAACATAGAGAGTGTCCTCTCCTCTGCTGTTCCGTTGCAGAGCTAAGGCCCGAATACGGCCCAGGCTCTTCAGAGCCCAGCAGGGTTTACCTTTCATTTTATTGGGCCAGGCCGGCGCTTGCCGTTTGTTTCGCGTAAAACTCCGTAATTCGTAAATGACTTACTACCCAGTTACAACTACGGCGTTTGTTTGGACCGTAATTTGTAAAAGACTTGCGTAACTCAACTAACACTCACTTGCAACCCAGTTACCACTCACTTACAGCCCAGTTACAGTTAATTTTGTGGTCATACAAATTTGTAATATTTTTTTATATTAATATTAAAAATTTAATATTTAACTTTTTAATATTTATTTGCAGTATTAAAACTTTTAAAATCACCAAATAGTTAATTTTGTGGTCAATTTTTTCACTTACGACTTATACATTACGACAACCAAACACCATAAAATACAATACACTTTCCCACTTTACAATTTTATATTACCAACCAAACACCGTAAAATTTACATACATGTCACTCATTTACAATTGTAAATGACTTTACCAATTACAACTACGAATTACGGCCAGTTACAACAACCAAACAGATTCCGTTGAGTTTTCTTTAAATTCGGTCTCACTTTTTGACCGGGCCGAGGTCGGGCTTTTTATGGGCCGACTCCTTGATGATAATGGATGGATCAGGATCAGCCCGAATGCCCTTTGACCTGGTCGCAAATAGACCGCCGCCAGTTTCGACATTTTTATGTCAAGCGTGAAATTTCGACTATTCTACGGCTTGACTTTTGGACCGTTATTGATGGTTTCATTGCATGCCTCTCCGTGATTGTTGTGCAAATTTCTACGCCCAACATAACAAATTTCCAAGACAAGCTACATGATCAAGTCAAGCTCCAAGCTAAATTCAAAGTTGTTAACAACACGTACTTAGAACAATTTGGAGTCTTCTAGTTCTTCCAATTTCTACGGGGAAATTAAGCTTGCATTTTGTACTACGGGGCCGTTTGTTTCGCGTAAAATTCTGTAATTCGTAAATGACTTACTACCCAGTTACAATTACGGCGTTTGTTTGGACCGTAATTCGTAAAAGAGTTACGTAACTCAACTAACACTCACTTGCAACCCAGTTACCGTTCACTTACAGCCTAGTTACAGTTAATTTTGTGGTCATACAAATTTGTAATATTTTTTTATATTAATATTAAAAAATTTTAATATTTAACCCAGTTAATATTTATTTGCAGTATTAAAACTTTTAAATCACCAAATAGTTAATTTTGTGGTCAACTTTTTCACTTACGACTTATACATTATGACAACCAAACAGCGTAAAGTACAATACACTTTCCCACTTTACAATTTTATATTACCAACCAAACACCGCAAAATTTACATACATGTAACTCATTTACAATTGTAAAAGACTTTACCAATTACAACCACGAATTACGACCAGTTACGACAACCAAACAGACCCTAGTACATGTAGACTGATAGAATAGTTGGTAGACAAATTTATTTGGGGATTTTTTACCATGGAGCTGTTAAAACACAAGGGCAGATATTAGCACCCAACAAATTGATTACGTCACACATCAAAATATTGCAAGAGCGCCATTATTTTTTGGACACTTTTACCTCTAAAGAAAAGTCCAAAATATCCCTTTCTTCTCCTTCCCCCATTATCTGACACCTCCTCCTTCCGCGGCGATCGCCGACAGTCCCCTCCTTCCCCCGCCGTCCTCCCCTCCGTCCCCGCCCTACTCCCTCACCCCCTGCTCTCGGCCCTCACCCCATCGCAATAAAAATCTGAAACACACGAGTGTTAGGCGCCGAGATGAGCTTCTGAAAGGGCTCGAAGGTGTGGGTCGAGGACAAGGACTTGGAATGGACTGAGGCCAAAGGTCGAAGCGAGGGATACACTCGTGAGTGTAATCACTGCTCAAAAGAAGAAGTTTATAGCTCCTAATTTTGTGGGTGCTTGGTTGATGTCTTTATCAATTTATCAATTTAGTGGGTGACATAGTCTGGTGTTAGTCATAATTATTTTTGTGGGCGTCAATATCTCTCCTTAAAACCGCAGGATGGTTTAAAGCTCATAATAAGCCGCAAGACTACATTTTATTCCACGAAGACCTCGAGCTTTCTGCTTCAAAACAAAAGAAGCCCTTGTTGACTGCGACTTGTATGCTCATTAGCAGATGAAGCTTCCAACTCTTTCTAAACCAATGAGAGGCCTCATCGTTAACTCTGCCTTTATTGAATATATAGAGATTCACAAGGCATGCATAATTTCATTTCAGGAGGAAAATGAGACAGCAGCCAGCGACTAAAATATATCATGACAAAAAGAGTTGGTAGGAAATTAGGACTTGCCTCCCATTTGAAAATTTGTTCTAACTTGCTTTCACAGGAGAATTATGCAGAAGAAATACGTGGAATGAGTTTCAAAATAACAAAGGAATTAGACCTTATTTCTCAAATTACAATAACGATACAACGTAGAAAAAAAAACGTCAGGAAACTATTTACATTAAAATGTATATCAAGTTAATTTAAAACTTAACTTCTCTCTCACACGGGCTATTAGGCCACGAATGTGCCTAGGTTAAATACATATATTTTTCCTTTAACAATATAAATGTTTCAATCAGGACCTCTTAAAAACCTGGAACTCAAAATACCATGTCAAAAACTACTCTACTCGAAAACTTAAGACTGTTGTGTCGTGACATTGTTGGAGTTTTGTAACTTAGAACTCATTTTGTGAAGAGAGTTTAGTCCCACATTGGATAAATCAAAATAGTTGAGTGGTATAAATACCAACTTAGGTTGAGTGGTATAAATATTAACTTTTTATAGTCTATTGTTATGAGTGTTGGGCCATGTGCCACCTTGCCATATGCGCGCTACGCCAATGACTCGCGGACACGAATGCAACTCTGTTCAGCTGACTCGGTGACTTGTCACATTTTGGATCATATATTTTTATTTATTTTCTTTTAATATCGAAGTACAACCTAGGAGAGTATAGTTTGGGAGTTTATCCTCAGAGTGATGTTCGGAGAGTGTAGTTTGGGAGTCTAACCTCAAAGTGATGTTCGGAGCGGTTCTGGGTGTACTCGGGGAGTGGCCCCCGAGACACGGCATCCCAAAGTTGCCTTGGAGTGATGGCTTGACCTCGGGAAGCATGTGATATTGAGGTAGTCTCGGAGTGATTGCTTGGTCTCGAAGAAGCAACTCGAAACGACACATCGCGAGCTTATTTTAAATGTAGTTAAACGTGGAGCTAAAGTAGCAGATCTCCAGTGGATTAATAGGTTTTAAAGCTAATAAAGTGGATCTAAATTTTGACCACGTTTTAAAAAAATGATTTTTTTTACAGAGCCTATAAATTAACCTTCTGCAGAGTGTAGTAAACATAACAATTGAGATACTTCTTTATGCCTTTCTCTCTCTCAAAATATTTGGGTTCGTGCGAGTACTAACAATATAGGACTCAAAATGATTTTGGTACCAAAGAATACTGCTAAATTTTTTTATGTAGGTGAGTCCTCCTTCAAAACGTAGGGGGAGACATCACCTTGGTGGTGGATGCATTGGAGATTGATGAAGATACAAATTTAATACAACAGTATCAAGGTAGCAAGGTTGGAATCAACCACCTCTTTTTGGAGATTGCTAGCGTATCGGTAATATCTTCACCTTGTCAAAAACTTTGATTTGTCTAGAGCTCTACTCTTGTTAATTATTTATTTGCTATGATGAGTTGTTAAACATGCATAAACATGATTTGCTCTCAATTTTATTTGCTTACATGTTCATGCATTTACATGATTTGTTCTTAATTTGTTCTAAATTTCAATAAATAACATGTTTAAGTTCTATTGATATCTTGCTTGTTGATGTAGTACACATACATGATAGCTTTAAACACTTCTTGTGAGTTCCATATCCCCCATGTCTATGAGCGTATTTAACATCATTTTCTTATATGAGTATATGTATACTTATGGATGAAAAATATTTTTTTAATATGATTTAAATATTTTGTGAAAATTATCATATGGATTTGATTTAGTTTGTTTTGATAAAACACATCTTGTCCAAAAATATTTTTACTTTAAATATCCTTTTAAATAGCTCTGAGCTATTATTTTGAAAAATAATCTTAGTATTCATTTTAAAATCCTTAAACTTTTGATTTTTGAGTTGGCCTGGTCGACCGCCCGGTCGACCGAGTTAGCATAAGAAACAGTCACCACTTAGGTCGGTAGACCAAGCGATTGACTGATATTGATGATCACTTTTTGTTTCTCGGGATATATCAGGCGACCGACCATTCGATCAGAATTTTGAAAATTTGTTTTATAGTGCTTGGATTTATAGGCCAATCGGTCGACTACTTTTGACATTTGTTTATTTACAGTGGTCTCGAGTTTCTTCGGTCAACCGAGTCTTGAACCTGCTGCTATTTAAACAGTTTTAAAACTCTAGTTTTTCACACCTCTCTCATGTTTTCTCTACCTCTGTCGAACCCCTCTTCTCACCTAACTCCTTCCACCTCTAAATTCTCCTACATCTTTCAATTTTTTTTAAATTTCTTGGATTTCACAGGTTCACTTGGAAGTCTCTTGATTGGGAAAGTTTATTTGGATTTTCACGAAGGTAATTTTCATCTTTCTCACCTTGGTTCTTCATTTTCCTTGTTTCATATTTTCTGCATAATTTTTGTTGATTTCTCAGTTTATCTCAACCTTATTTACAATGTCCACCAAGCGTCCTCGAACTGACAAATCTAAATAACCCGAATCTTCATCTAGACCCAAAAATGTGTTTGTTAATAATAATTGCATGTTTAAACATTCCATAACATGTTATCTCGGGTCATACTGTGGTACTAGCTGACTTTGAACATCTGAACCTTGCTCCGATTTTGAGAATGAGTTCCTAGAGTAGTTTGTTACTGTAAAGGAACAAATTTACCCTAAGGTAGTTTAATATTTTATTCTAACATGTCCTTCAGTGATAATCAATTCAATCTAGGATTAAAAATATCGATATCAATATTTCTCTTGACAGATTCACTCGAATCTTTCAGTTGTCGTGTGAAGGTGCATGTATCTTTCACTTTGATTTACATGATTTTGACTATCATGCTGGTGAGACTGCTCTCACCGCCTTTCGTCTTTTGCACGATGATGAGACCCAGGTCTAGTGAGGAATGAAGAGGTAAACTACTATACTCTTATCGTTCAAGTCCTAACTAAGATCATGTTCTATAATCTCCTTCCAAAATCAAGAGAATATAGTCATACTCGGGGATCTGCTCTTCTTCTCATCTATTGCCTTCTAAAAGGCATTAGAGTTAATATTCCTAGCTCATTGTCGATTTTATGCTTTTTGAACACTCACTAATTCTGAGTAGAAATCTCCCCTACAGGATGATTATTACCCGTATTTCAAAGCGTCTAAAAGTTGATCATTTTGGTGAGAAGGCCATTGCCCCCTCTGTGGACATAAATAGTACACTCTTAAAGAGGATACAAACTAGCACTCGTGTTCATGCACTGTCTCTCCTGTCCAGCCCCAATACCATTTGCTTCTGGGTATACCTCATCTGTTGGCCCAGAGGCCTTCCACTCTAGTTTTGATGATGATTAACTCATGTAGTTATGTTTACTAATTATCTTGTGATGTTTAGTTTCAGATCATTTACTAAGATATTAGTTGGTGATTGCTTCAACAAGATAGTTTGGAAGCTTTCACATGGTGATTCTAGAGCACGAGCGTCAAAATCATACATAACACTCGTTGGAGTCAAGCTCGGTGGATCACGGTTTGGATCGAGTCGTCTTGAAGATGGAGATCGTCAAGAAGACTTAGGTATCCTAGTTTAGTTTGTTTTAGATCCATGTGTAAAGATTAGATAGTGTGATATGCTCAAGTTCACAATACACACACGTTTTATGTTTTGGATATTGGTTTTCAGTTTTTGGTTTAACCGATCTTGTTTTCATGAATAGATAGATCAAAACAAGTTTACTTGATTTTTTGTATAGTAGATTCATTCTATATACATGCATGCTTTAACTTCCCAGACAAACTTATTTTGGTATGCCTATTCATGAGTTTTAGTGTTTTGGTATTTTAACAAAACATTTATTTTGAATTAAAGACAAAAATAATGATATGTAATGTTTCATGTATTTTGGACTTATGTCCATATGCAACATGCCTAAAAGTGTTTAAGTATCATGTTTTTGTATTTTAATGAGTTTTAGGAAAAATCAGATTTCCTATTGAAAAATCTAAGTTTGGAAAAATACAGGTTTTGGTTTTTGACAAAATTTGTAAGACACAAAAATGATTCAAAATGTTTGAAATTTGTGTTGAAATTTTTAACATAAGTTTATATTTCAATGTACAATGATAAAACTATTTTTGTAGATTTTTAGAAGTTTTATGGAATTTTTAGAATAATTTTAAACCCTATTTTCTGACCAAAAAAGTGCCTGACAGGCTCTGGCGGTCGCCCGACCGGTCGCCCGGACCCAGAGTCGGTTGACCGATCGGTCGACCGACGTGTACAGATCTGTGCACGTTGGGCTGGCACTTGGGCCGGTCGACCGGGCGGTCGACCGGACCAGAGAGCTCTGCTCTCTGTTTTTTCTCGGTCGATCGGCCGGTCGACCGCGGGTTGCCAACGGTCAAAAATATAATCGTTGGCGGTCGACCGCCAGCCGTATCTGGCTGTAAAAATAGCCAACGGCTAGTTTTCTGTTTGGGCCTATATAAACCCCATTTCTTTGGGATTTTGGCTAAGATTTTCAAGAGAAAAAAATTTGCCTATTCTCTAGTGTTTTATACAAGATTCAAAAGAGTTTTTAAAGCTTAAAGATTTCATCTTTATATTGTTTTTTCAAGGGTTTGGAAATTTCAAATAAAAATAGGTTTTTGGGATATTACTTTAGATCTTCATTTCTATCATATTGCAAGTGTTTTCCCAAGGATTTTTCTTTGTTATTTGATTTCCAAAACCCTTGTTTTCCACACTTGAGCTATCTCCTATCCTATCTATTTAGGATCATTTAGTTGTGGGAAAAGAAATTGTTTGAGGTTGTTGAAGCCTCCAGTTGTAAACCCCTTCTTTGTTGGATATTCCTCTTTGGTAGAGGTTGATTTGGATTGTGGGGTGCTCCCTCTTTGGTAGAGGTTGAGGTTGTGGTTTACTCCCTCTTGGTGAGGTGGAGTTGGAGTTGGTATTTGTATCCCTCTTTGTGAGGTGGATTGTGGTTGTTTGGCTAAGAGCCTACCCCTCTTATGTGAGGTGGTGATTGTTTGCCTCGGTGGAGGTTGTATTGGTTGAGAGAGGAGTTCGGTACTCCCTATTATACAAAATCCTCCTCGATGGAGGTTCCCTCGGTGGGAGTCCTCGGTGGACAAGTTAATGGATTAGAAATCCTTCTCGGTGAAGGCGGGGACGTAAAGCTAGGGGCTGGAACCTCGAAACACATCTTGTTGTTTGCGTTTGATCTATTGACTCTAAACTCTCTCTCTCTCTCTTTTTTTGTGTTGTGCATTGATTCATATTGCCATATCATTTACATGCTTGTGTGTTTGTGTGCCTCACTTGTACTTAACCACGAGAGCTTCACATAGCACCTCAACTCTTATTCAGAGGAATCAAGAGGAGTTAGTCCAGAGCCCTTCACGGGAAATTCGGCTACACTCGTTGGTTGTACTAAGTGTAGTTGCAAATTAGTTTTAATTTCCGTATTTAGTTTTTAGATTAGCACTATCACCTATTCACCCCCCTCTAGGTGATTTCAATTGGTATCAGAGCCTCCGCTTCTGATATTTGATTTAACCACCTAGGAGTGTGATCTTGGACTTGCTAATCTATCATTTGCATTTGCACGTATATTTGTTTGCACACACTCATGGATTGCTTGTCACCTCCCATGTTTGATGTCTCCAACATTGACATATGAAAATATAGGATGTCCATGTATTTGAAAACCCTAGGCTTGCATGTTTTTCTTGTCGCTACCAAGAAATGCTATCTTGGTAACTGCAATCATATAGGAGTCAATGCATAAGCCCTTGAGGCTATTAGAAGCACGCTAAATAAAGATTATCATTTACTTGTTTCTAATCTTGATTCCGCTTTTGTAGTGTGGAACAAGTTGACCACCTCCTCCTCCAAGCTTCAATTGCAAATCCAACCGGAGGATGAATCTAGTGGAGAATCCGAGTCACAATGCTTAATGGTCCAAGGGAATGACTCCCTTGAGGTATCTTTAGAATCTCAATTAGATTGTAATGATGCTAGTTCTTCATATGATGATTATGTGGATCCAAATGCTTTGAATGAAGAACTTTCAATTGTTTGTGAAAAACTATTAGAAAAATATAATTTTTTGAAAAAGAAAAGTCTAAGACTTAACAATGAAAATAAAGATTTGCTTTCTAGACTTGACTTGGTTTTGCAAGAAAAGGTGGAGATTTCTAATGAAGGGATTCATTGAAATCTAGACTTAATCTTGCTCTAAAAGAAAATGAATTTTTAAAATCTAAAAATGATTGTGAAATTATTTTGAAGAAAAATGAAAACTTGTCATCAAAGTTAATTTTGTTGTAAAAGAAAATAATCCTTTAAAAATGAAAATTGCTTCCATTTCTAAGGATTTAGAAATGTGTTTAAAGAAAAATGAATTTTTGCAAATAATATTGATACACATGTTTACCATGCTAGGATAGCTTCACCTATTGCAAGTCCCACTTCTTCTTTAATTAACAATGATATATCTATGCTAAAGAAGAACATTGATTGTTTGGGCTCCACTTTGAGCCATTGTGTTTCTAGCCATACACGTTTGAAATCTTTGTTTCGAAAGAAACAAGTTCCATCTTTGCATGCACACCCTCCACGACATACACATGCTCCTCACGTACACACCCATCACATGTATGCTCATGCGTACACTTTTACACATTGGGGCCGTTTGTTTCGCGTAAAACTCCGTGATTCGTAAATGACTTACTATCCAGTTACAACTATGGCGTTTGTTTGGACCGTAATTTGTAAAGACTTACGTAACTCAACTAACACTCACTTGCAACCAGTTACCACTCACTTACAACCCAGTTACAGTTAATTTTGTGGTCATACAAATTTGTAATATTTTTTTATATTAATATTAAAAATTTTTAATATTAAACTTTTTTAATATTTATTTGCAGTATTAAAACTTTTAAAATCACCAAATAGTTAATTTTGAGGTCAACTTTTTCACTTACAACTTATACATTACGATAACCAAATACCGTAAAGTACAATACACTTTCCCACTTTACAATTTTATATTACCAACTAAACACCGTAAAATTTACATACATGTAACTCATTTATAATTGTAAAAGACTTTACCATTACAACTACGAATTACGGCCAGTTACGACAACCAAACAGACCCATTGTGGACGTAAGGGCCACCTTGTTAAATTTTGTTATGATAGAATACATGTTTTTAATTTAGCAACTAATTTTGTTTGGGTTAGGAAAGGTTCTAACCCCTATGAACCCAAAAGGAATGGGTACCAAAGACCACCCCTAGTGTATTTGATATAGGTGTGGGCGCTCACATGACGTGAGAGTAGCGGTACCTTGGAGTGGATGCGTTCCGAGCTTCATGATGACCATTTGGATGCATCACTTTCAAGGGAAGGCTTGGTGGGAAGACCACCTTGGTTTGGAGAACTAGAGAGGTGCCTTCATCGGTTTTGGTATCGATCTCTAACTCTCGTTTATATTTGCATGCTTTTCATGTTCATCAATTTATAGCATGTTTTGATTATTATGAAAATGCTATGTTTATTAGATCATTGACATGCATGTATAGCTTTTGAGACACCCATGTTTAATATGGATCATTCTTTGTGTTCTTGCATATGTTTAGCTATTATGTATATCATAGGTCTAATAGCATGTGGATTTACATAATGATCGGTTTTATGTTTATCATGTTGATTTATGTCTTGTTTTATGCTTCATATTTTGAATATATGTTTAAATGTTAGTTTTCATTAAAACTAGGATTTATACTTGTACATATAGTGGGCCACAAATAAACTTTATATGTTTGGGCTTGAACGATTATTTGTACCCATTAGATGTGCTAGTATAGTCTAGTTTTGATGTTTCATGCTTTTAACTTGTATCCCCATTTTGGATATGATTTATGATCATGTGTTTTCGCTTCATGTATATGTTTATTTTGCCAAACTTTAAGACATACATGTATACTGAAAACACCTAGAGGGAGGGTGAATAGGTGAATTGCTAATCTAACAATCTTTTTAAAACTAAGATGAATGAATGATGCAACGATCTCTCAAAACAGACTAAGAGCCGAATACCCCGTGAAGGGTTCTGAACTCCTTCCTCCTGATTCCCCTTGAATGGGTTAGAGGTGCGCAATACAACCTTGTTGTATGAGAATTGATCGAACAAAGAATGAATAATATGCAATGATGAAATGCACACAAGATATATCACAAGTATCACAAACTAGAGGCAATAACACAAGGAAAGACAACTAGATCTCAAGCAAGTAATTGAAAGCAATAGAGTGCAAGAGAAATTTAAAGCAAAATGGACACAAAGCAATCGCAAACATAAGATGTTTGTTTCGAGGTTCGAGCCACCGCTCTACTCCCCGCCTTCACCTCCGTGAAGGGTTTCCACTATCCACCGAGGACGATTACAACGGTCTACCAAAGACCCGAGCACCGAGCTCCACCACTTACAATAACCTCTACCGAAGAGGTGTCTCCACTAGAACAAGAAGAAGAACAAGTAGCCAAGTGATCACCAAGAGGATCACAAACTTCTTACAAACACTTTCTCTTTACAACTTCCTTATAGAATGAGGATGGAAATTTTGGCTCTAGAAGTGTAGTGAGAAACTCAGTTGTAGAATGATTTTTGTTAGAGAACACAACTAAAACAAGCTCAAGAAAGAATGAGAAAATGGAGAGCTTAAAAGCTTTTCTTCTCTTTTGAAAACTATGAAAACTTAGGGATTTTTCTTGGTGTTTACAAGAGACTATTCTCCTCTATTTATAGGAAGAGAAATAGGTTAAAAACATTTATTTTAAGCTTATTTGGTCTGAAAAGATCTCCAAAACCTCAGAAAAAGTCTGTCAAAACAGATTACAAAAACAGATTTCAGAAATACACAAAAGAGGAAAGAGCCGTTGGCACTTTGCAGGCCTAGCGGTCGACCGGGCAGGTCGGCCGTCTGCCCTGCTGGCAGTAGCCGTTGGCTCGGGTCGACCGCTCGGGTCGACCGTCCTCTAAGAAGAAACACAGGTTTCTGAAGGCGGTCGACCGGGCGGTTGACCCAGAAACCCGAGAGCAAACTGCAGATAGTCGGTCGACCCGGGCGGTCGGCCGACAGACATGCACAAGCGTGCATGTCCTGTGCAGGTGCCGGTCGACCGGGCCGGTCGGCCGGTCTAGCCTGAAACAGAAAATCAGAAGGAATTTTGAACTAGGAAATTTTGAAGATAATTTTGTAGGTATATGTAGTTAAGTTTCATGTTGTAAAAGATATTATACATGGTGTAAACAAGATATAAACTTTGTAAGGATTTTTGGAATCATGTATAAGAATCAAGGCATGAACTTGAAAACAAATACCAAAACTAAAAACTTGTATTTTGAAAATGTGTGTGTGTATCCTAGAGCCAATTTTCCAAACTCAAACTTTAACAAACTATTTCTTACATAGTTTCTAAGGACTACAAGTTCTTCAAGTGGACTTCTCCATATGATCTTGAAAGCTTGATTCTTGAGCCCGAATTAAGATGACTTGAGTCAAACACCTTCTTTTTGGGAAGAAACCTACTAGTTTAATTAGAACCCTGAAACACACTAAACAACAAACATGATTAGTACAAATAACTATATATGTTTTGTAATCATCAAAACCACTAAATGGGTGATTGTAACCTTGGGCCAACAATCTCTCCCTTTTTGATGATGACAAACATATAAGTTTTTAAACATAAATGGAAGAAGAGCTTTGGAAAGCTCCCCCTCAAACAATGCTATGTATAAAGAATGACAATAGTAAGATACATAAAGCATTGAAAACACAATAGTTTTGTCAAAAACTTAAATAAACAATAAACAAAGACAACAAACAAACTTATAACAATAAACAAAAACAAAACAAACTTATAACAATAAACAAAAGACAACAAACAAACTTATACTTTTTCTCCCCCCTTTTGTCATACATCAAAAGGGTTAAACAAAAATAAGAAAATTTCTTTTTCAAGAATCAATAATACAAACATTCAACTCACCACAAATAAAGGAAAATCTAGCATAGTCTAGAGGTTTAGTAAAAATATCGACAAGTTGAAAATCGGTAGAAACATAATCAATCTCAATATCACCTTTCTCATAATGATCTCTAAGAAAGTGATATCTAATGTCAATGTGCTTAGTTTTACTATGTTGATTTACATTCTTTGTCATATAAATAGTACTAGTATTATCACAAATATTTTAATATGATCAAAATGCAAATCATAGTCAAGGAGAGTATGTTTCATCCAAAGCACTTGTGCACAACAAGCGCCGGCTGCAACACATACTCCGCCTCGGCGGTTGAAAGGGCTACCGAATTTTGCTTTTTGGAAGACCAAGATACAAGACAATTACCAAGGAATTGACATGTTCCGCTTGTGCTCTTCCTATCTAACCTACAACCCGCATAGTCGGCATCTGAAAACTCTTCATATTAAATAGTCCGTTCTCGATACCACAAACCCATTTCAATTGTGCCCTTAAGGTATCTAATAATGCGTTTTACCGCTACTAAAAGACTCCTTAGGACATGATTGAAAATGAGCACAAAGACAAACACAAAACATAATATCCGGCCTACTAGCCGTCAAATACAATAAACTACCAATCATGCTACGATAAGCTTAATGTCTACACTTTTACCTTGTTCATCCTTGTCAAGCTTTGTGGTTGTTGCCATGGGAGTTTTGCTCACTTTAGCTCCTTCAAGCCCGAACCTCTTGATTAGTTCCTTTGTGTACTTGGCTTGATTGATGAAGATCTCATCCTTCTTTTGCTTGATTTGGAGACCAAGGAAATAGTTGAGCTCACCCATCATAGACATTTCAAATTCTTCCTTCATGCATGATTCAAAAACTTGGCAAAGAGATTCATTAGTAGAACCAAAAATAATATCATCCACATAGATTTACACAATAAGAATATCATCTTCAACATGTTTTGTAAACAAAGTAGTATCTATTTTACCTTTCTTAAAATCATTTGAAATTAGAAATGAAGAAAGCCTTTCATACCAAGCCCTAGGGGCTTGTTTTAAACCATAAAGAGCCTTATCAAGTTTGAAAACAAAATCCGGATGTGTAGGATCAACAAACCCGGGGGTTTGTTCAACATACACCTCCTCTTCAATAAAACCATTCAAGAAAGCACTTTTAACATCCATTTGAAACAACTTAAAATCTTTATATGATGCAAATGCAAGTGTCATCCGTATGGCTTCAAGCCGTACTACGGGTGCAAAGGGTTCATCAAAATCAACACCTTCGATTTGAGTGTAACCTTGGGCAACTAATCTAGCCTTATTCCTAACAACGTTACCCCGACTCATCCAACTTGTTCTTAAAGATCCACTTAGTACCAATTGTTGGTCTATCGTGGGGCCTAGGAACAAGGTGCCAAACTTGGCTGCGCTCAAATTGATTGAGCTCCTCTTGCATGGCTAGCAACCAATATGAGTCGGTCTCGGCTTCGCGAACGTTCTTGAGTTCAAAATGTGAAATGAAAGCATAGTGTCCACAAACATTATGAAGATGAGAACGAGTAGTTACCCCTTGAGATACTTCACCTATAATAAGGTCCTTGGGATGATGTGGATTGTATCTCCAATCCTTTGGAAGTTGTTGAGTAAGCTCTACATCATCTCCTTGAATTTCATTTCCTTGAGCCTTATTTTCTTTAGCTTCATTTCCTTCATCATCCTTTGGCATGCTTGCAATTGTAGGTGAATCCTTCAAAGTGATTTTCTCCATGTCTTGTCTTCATGCAAAGAATCTATTTCTACAACATTCTTAACACACACATTAGATTTCCTCAAATTTTACATGTATAGATTCTTCAATAGTCAAAGATGACTTGTTGAAGACTCTATACGCTTTACTAGTATTTGAGTATCCAACAAAAATTGCTTCATGAGATCTAGCATCAAATTTACCTAAGTTATCTTTTGTATTTAAAACAAAGCATTTGCATCCAAAAACTTTAAAGTATGAAACATTTGGCTTTCTAGAATAATAAATCTCAAAAGATTTTTTTGAAGTATTTTTGCATAAGAAAACTCTATTTGATATATAGCATGATGTATTAACGGCCTCGGCCCATAGATAATGAGGGAGACCATATTCACTAATCATTGTCCTAGCCATCTCTTGTAATGTCCGATTTTTTCGCTCAACTACTTCATTTTGTTGTGGAGTTCTAGGACAAGATAGTTCATGCTTAATTCTATGTTCTTCACAAAAGTGATAAAGGGTAGGTTAATGAATCACCACCTCTATCACTTCTTATTCTTAAAATTGAAGAATCATTTTCCTTTTCAACTCTTTTCTTAAAGGCTTGAAAATGTGAAAAGGCTTGATTTTTGTGCTCTAAAAAAGAAAACCCATGTAAAACGCAAAAAATCATCAACCAAAAAATGCAAAACGATTCCCACTTAGACTTTTGGTTTGAGTAGGACCAAATAAATCCATATGTATCAACTCCAAAGGACGTGATGTCATGATATCCTTGATTAACTTGAAGGAGGATTTGGTTTGTTTCCCAAGTTGACATGCGTCACAAACCCGGTCCTTTTCAAATTCAAGTAAGGAATACCTTTCACCATTTCCTTTGTGTTTAACCTAGATATATGGTCAAAAGAAATGTGGCCTAATCTTCTATGCCACAACCAAGAGTCATCATCGAGGGCTTTTAAACAAGTAATATTGCAAGACATATTAGACAAGTCAATCATGTACATATTGCTATCACGAAAACCGAAAAATATACATGTGTTAGATAGTCTATCAAAAACTCTACAAGCTATGTTATCAAAAACAACATCAAAATCTTTATCACAAAGTTGACTAATACTCAAGAGATTATGCTTGAGTCCATCAACTAAAACAACATTTTCTATTAAAGGGGAACCAAGTTTAACATTACCATACCGATGATTTTACCCTTGGCATCATCTCCGAAGGTGACGGTGCCACCTTCATGGTATCTTGATAGGGTTGCAAAGTTGTTGATGTCCCAAGTCATGTGCCTTGAGCAACCACTATCAAGATACCACAACTCTCTACGTCGTTGGGCCTTGGAAAGTACCTACATTATTGAACAAATTCATTGACTTTGGTACCTAAATTTTCTTGGGTCCTTGAAAGTTAGTGTTTCGAACCCAACATTATGACGAGATGCATTTAGTCTATCATAACAAAACTTAACTAAGTGACCTTTACGGCCACAATATGAACATGAAAACACTTTACCATACATGAATGCATGATGTGTGTGTGAAGTGTGAGCATGTTTGTGGGGTTTGGCATGATGTAAAGATTGTGTGGTATGAACATGAGCATGAACATGAGATTGTTTCTTAGGGGCTTGTTTCTTAGGAAACATAGCCTCAAGTCTATTTTATCAAATTCACACATTTTTAAAACTACTCCTAAAGAATCTATTCTTTCTTTAAGCATGATAATCTCATTATCATTAACTTGTGGAAACTTGCCTTTACAAGAAATTTTATAATTGTCAAAATCTTTTTGGGTGGAAACAAGAGTGGAAAGTAATTCATCTTTTTCTTTGGAAAGAGTAAAAACTTGATGATTAAGAGACTCATTTTCCTTTTTCATTTTTAAATACTTTTTCTTTAGAAAATCATAGTTATGTGATAATTCTACAAATGCTTCTCCTATTTCATCCATGGAAAGTTCATTATCAAAAGAAGTGGAAGGGGTTACCTTGCTTGTACCTTCATTTGCCATGAAGCACATATTGGCGATGTCAACTTCCTCCTCGGATTCGCTCTCGGAATCCCATGTAGCCTTTAACGCTTTCTTCTTGTGAGGCTTCTTTGAGGTGGAGGGCTTCACTTTATCCGGGCACTCCGCAACAATGTGACCCGGTCTTTGACAATTGAAGCAAATTATCTTTTTTTCTTCTTTACCTCCTTGCCATCTCCTTCTTCCTTAGAACTTAGCCTTGTTATACATCCTCCGAACATTCTTGACAAGAAGTGAGAGCTCTTCGTCATCTTCTTCTTCATCATCTTCGTCGGAGTATGATGATTGACTTTTGAAGGCTATGACTTTCTTCTTGGGGGAGCCATTTCTTCCCTTGCTTTTCTCTCTCTCATCTCATGGGTTTGAGGTTCCCAATGAGACCTATAAGCTCTCATCTCCTCCTTGTCATTGAGTTCCCTCAAGGTGGTTGCTTTCACTTCCCATGAAGGAGGAAGAGCCCGATGATCTTCCTTACTCTTTGGTCGTTGTCAATAGCATCACCTAGAGAAGAAAGTCCATTAGTAATCTTGGTAAATCTAGTAACCATATCATCTATGGTTTCATTTTCATTCATAGAAAAATTCTCATATTGGACCGAAGAAGGTCTATCTTAGCCCTCTTCACTTGTGAGGTCCCCTCATGTGTAACAATCAAATGTGACCAAATTTCAAATGCGGATTTACAATGTATTACTCTAGCAATATCATCATCATTAAGTGCTTGGATTAATGCATAGTGTGCCCTAGAGTTAGCATCAAATTCTTTGGTCTCAATTTCGGACCAAGTGGACTCATCACCGGTGGGAGCACTAAAGGGTTTGGTTACGTCTTTGCAACTCGACTTCCTAGAGATTGTAAGAAAACGGTCATCTTAACCTTTCATATAGGAAAGTTAAGTCCATCAAACTTTTGGGGGGGTCTTAATACTATCGGCCATGTTTACTAAGTGAAAGAGTATGAAATGAATGTGGTGATTAGCAAATAAATGATCTCTCTAAGGTTGTTAAGCCAAGAGCCTAGAGACCTATGCTCTGATACCAATTGAAAAACACTTAGAGGGGGGTGAATAGGTGTAATTGCTAATCTAACAATCTTTTTAAAACTTAGATGAATGAATGATGCAACGATCTCTCAAAACAAGACTAAGAGCCGAATACCCGTGAAGGGTTCTGAACTCCTTCCTCCTGATTCCCCTTGAATGAGTTAGAGGTGCGCAATGCAACCTTGTTGTATGAGAATTGATCGAACAAAGAATGAATAATATGCAATGATGAAATGCACACAAGATATATCACAAGTATCACAAACTAGAGGCAATAACACAAGGAAAGACAACTAGATCTCAAGCAAGTAATTAAAAGCAATAGAGTGCAAGAGAAATTTAAAGCAAAATGGACGCAAAGCAATCGCAAACACAAGATGTTTGTTTCGAGGTTCGAGCCACCGCTCTACTCCCCGCCTTCAACTCCGTGAAGGGTTTCCACTATCCATTGAGGACGATTACAACGGTCTACCAAAGACCCGAGCACCGAGCTCCACCACTCACAATAACCTCTACCGAAGAGGTGTCTCCACAAGAACAAGAAGAAGGAACAAGTAGCCAAGTGATCACCAAGAGGATCACAAACTTCTTACAAACACTTTCTCTTTACAACTTCCTTATAGAATGCGGATGAAATTTTGGCTCTAGAAGTAGTGAGAAAACTCAGTTGTAGAATGATTTTTGCTAGAGAACACAACTGAAAAACATCAAGAAAGAATGAGAAAATGGAGAGCTTAAAAGCTTTTCTTCTCTTTTGAAAACTATGAAAACTTAGGGATTTTTCTAGGTGTTTTGCAAGAGACTATTCTCCTCTATTTATAGGGAGAGAAATAGGTTAAAAACAATTTATTTTAAGCTTATTGGCTGAAAAAGATCTCCAAAACCTCAGAAAAAGTCTGTCAAAACATATTACAAAAAGATTTCAGAAATACACAAAAGGGAAAGAGCCGTTGGCACTTTGCAGGCCTGGCGGTCGACCGGGCCGGTCGGCCGTCTGCCCTGCTGGCAGTAGCCGTTGGGCTCGGGTCGACCGCTCGGGTCGACCGTCCTCTAAGAAGAAACACAGGTTTCTGAAGGCGGTCGACCGGGCGGTCGACCCAGAAAACCGAGAACAAACTGCAGACAGTCGGTCGACCGGGGGCGGTCGGCCGACAGACATGCACAAGCGTGCATGTCCTGTGCAGGTGCCGGTCGACCGGCCGGTCGGCCGGTCTAGCCTGAAACAGAAAATCAGAAGGAATTTTGAACTAGGAAATTTTTGAAGATAATTTTGTAGGTATATGTAGTTAAGTTTCATGTTGTAAAAGATAGTTATACATGGTGTAAACAAGATATAGACTTTGTAAGGATTTTTGGAATCATGTATAAGAATCAAGGCATGAACTTGAAAACAATACCAAAACTAAAAACTTGTATTTTGAAAATGTGTGTGTATCCTAGAGCCAATTTTTAAACTCAAACTTTAACAAACTATTTCTTACATAGGTTCTAAGGACTACAAGTTCTTCAAGTGGGCTTCTCCATATGATCTTGAAAGCTTGATTCTTGAGCCCGAATTGAGATGACTTGAGTCAAAACACCTTCTTTTTGGGAAAAAACCTACTAGTTTAATTAGAACCCTGAAACACACTAAAACAACAAACATGATTAGTACAAATAACTATATAAGTTTTGTAATCATCAAAACACACTAAAATGGGTGATTGTAACCTTGGGCCAACATATACCCCTTGAGTCATTTGCTTTTCATGCAAATCTTTATTATGAACTCAAATTATGTTTAGGGATATGTATGTATACTTCTTGTGTTGTCAAAACATACATATGCCTTGAAGTATAAATTATTTTTAATAAAATTTTAGTGTTTCATGTTTTCATGTTTAAAAGAATTCCACATGAACTTAATTGAATATTTTCATGATGCCATGTTTCACATTACACGTTTGCACTCACTTTATTTAATGGTTTCTCATGATTTTGTTTTCATGAGTATGATATGTGCCTTATTGATTTCGAGTGTTTAGTGCCATGTGATTTACATGTGTTTTATGAAAATATTTTTGTTTTATTCCTTACTTGAAGGATTTCGTACTAGTTTACAAGTTTTTCATTTAACTAATTTCGATATTCTTCGTTTTGGTAGAGTTTTTCAAACATATAATATTTTCGAACCTATTTTTGAAAACCCTACCTTCCACGGGCGGCTGGATGGGAGTCCATGCCTTGTATGTTCTTTATTGAAAATTATTTTAAACATGAGCATGAATGGGTGGTAGGTAATATGAGATATACTCTTGATATTATTGTTGTTTCAATTGGTATCATTGGATTCTTTCAATTGGTATCAATATTGATATTTTTGTATACTCATATATTTTTATGTATGTATGTACTCTTCAAATTGTAGAAATTTCGATTGGTATCTAATTTTTCATACATATATAAACTTTTGTTTATGGATAAGCTTGATTTTAATGATCATCATGTTTCAATTGATTAGTTTTCAATTGGTATTCTAATACAAGCTTAGACATTGTTTTAATTGGTAATTCATAAAGAGGGAGAAAACTCGTATTTATCTTTCAATTGGTATTTGGTTTACCATTGGTTTTGTATTCCACTCCCTTACTTTATGATAGAAAATAATAATTTCAATTTGGTATCATATGTTTAAAGAGAATAATACTTTAAATTGGTATCAAGATTGTATTTGTTTTCTCAAAATGGGTATCAAGATGCTTATGTGTTTACTCATTATTGTATCAGGATTTTGTTTACTTTCATTAGTATCTATTGATCTATTTCTTTCAATTGGTATCAATGCCTTATTTACTTTCAATTGGTATCTAAAAATTTGATTTGTTTTATTGAGAAAATTCAAATTTTGTTTAAATAAGAAATATCAAAAATGTTTTGATTTATATTCTTATTATTGAAAGGGGTGATATCAAACAAATTAGGGCTGTGACCCCTTTATTGATTCTTTGTTTCGAACAAAAAGGGGGAGAAGAATTTATTGTTTTGTTTTTACTTGGACCCCTTTGTTGATGATTGACAAAAAGGGAGAGAAGTATTTGAGTTTATATGCATGTTTTGTTTTTTATTTATTAGTTTGTTGTTTAATTGGTATCAAGAGCATTTCATTGCTATTAAGAGCATGTCTTTATTGGTATCAAGAGCATATTTTTGTATTTGGTATCTTGTTTTTATGCATGTCTATGCATACATGTTTATGAGCTTTCATTGCACATATTATTGTTTATTACTATGCATAAGTTAAGGGGAGCTTCTTTGAAGCTTAACTTTAATCCATGCATATATAACTCCATGAGTTTTGTCATCATCAAAAAGGGGGAGATTGTTGGCCCAGAGGCCTTCCACTCTAGTTTTGATGATGATTAACTCATGTAGTTATGTTTACTAATTATCTTGTGATGTTTAGTTTCAGATCATTAACCAAGATATTTGTTAGTGATTGCTTCAACAAGATGGTTTGGAAGCTTTCACATGGTGATTCCAGAGCTCGAACATCAAAATCATACATAGCACTCATTGGAGTCAAACTCGTGGATCACGGTTTGGATCGAATCGTCAAGAAGACTTAGGTATCCTAGTTTAGTTTGTTTTAGATCCATGTGTAAAAGATTAGATAGTGTAATATGCTCAAGTTCACAATACACACACATTTTATGTTTTGGATTTTGGTTTTTGATTTTTGGTTTAACCGATCTTGTTTTCATGAATAGATAGATCAAAACAAGTTTACTTGGTTTTTTGTATAGTAGATTCATTCTATATACATGCATGCTTTAACTTCCCATACAAACTTATTTTGGTATGCCTATTCATGAGTTTTAGTGTTTTGGTATTTTAACAAAACATTTATTTAGAATTAAAGATAAAAACAATGATATGTATATGTTTCATGTAATTGGACTTATGTCCATATGCAACATGCCTAAAAGTGTTTTAGTATCATGTTTTTGTATTTCAATGAGTTTTAGGAAAAATCAGATTTCCTATTGAAAATCTAAGTTTGGGAAAAATACAGGTTTGGTTTTTGACAAAATTTGTAAGACACAAAAATGGTTCAAAATATTTGAGATTTGTGTTGAAATTTTTAACACAAGTTTATATTTCAATGTAAAATGATAAAACTATTTTTGTGAATTTTTAAAAGTTTTATGAGAATTTTTAGAATAATTTTAAACCCTATTTTCTGACCCAGAACAGTGCCTGACAGGCTCTGGCGGTCGACCGACCGGTCGACCGGACCCAGAGTCGATCGACCGATTGGTCGACCGATGTGCACAGATTTG
>JAVJIF010012549.1:0-53219 GCA_038442645.1 Agave tequilana | reverse complement strand
GGGGAGCTTCTTTGAAGCTTTACTTTAATCCATGCATATATAACTCCATGAGTTTTGTCATCATCAAAAAGGGGGAGATTGTTGGCCCAAAGGCCTATCACTCTAGTTTGATGATGATCAACTCATGAAGTTATGATTACTAATGATCTTGTGTTAATTAGTGATAGATTCATTATCAAGATCTTAGTAGGTGTGGAGCTTCAACAAAGGATTTAAAGACAAGTTGGAAGCTAGCACCGGTTGATTCACGAGCCTATGCATCAAGAAACACATCTAGAGATGAGCTCGGTGGATTGCATTTGGACCAAGTCAAGAAGATGAGAAGCCTTCAAGTGAAGACTTCAAGAAGATGAAGACTTGGGTCTAGGTATAGATTTAGTTTTTTGTTTAGTTAAAAATGTAAAGGATAGATAGTTGGTGGATTGCTCAAGTTTCTCACACACACACTCTTGATAGAACTCTTGATAGAACTCTTGATAGAATTGCTTTCATAAAAGATTTTTATGTTTAGAAAAGAATTTTTATTTAGTAAAAGATTTTCTTTGTGACAAAATATATATACCCTTGGTTTTTGGTATTTCTATCATGTATATCTTTTCAACCATAACCAAGTTTAGAGCTTAATGTCAAAAACATAGATATATCATTATGATTGTGTAGTGGATCATATCCATACACACTATGCTTTAGAAATGAACTCAAATATCTTGTTTTTGTATTTGATGAAGATTTGGAAAAACTAGTTTTGGAAAAAACATGTTCTGGAAAAACAGTTTTTTTTTTGAGCCAATATTTCCAAGTTACAAAAATAGTTCAAATCTATTATAACATGTCTTGATTTTGTGCAAGCATGTTTGTGTATCATTGCATAACACATGAAACTATTTTTGTAGATTTTATTGAGGATTTATGGGATTTATATTAAGTTAATAGACTACCTTAAAAATCCCAGTTTTTCAGACCAGGAATTGGCTGACAGACCAAATCGGTCGACCGGACGGTCGACCGCAGCTAGGTCGGGTCGATCGTCCGGGTCGACCGACGTACACAGCCTTGTGCACGTTGTCAGCACAGTGATCCGGTCGACCGTAGACGGTCGACCGCTGCAGAGAGTTCTGCTCTCTGGATTTCTGGGTCGACCGGCGGTCGACCGGTAGCTCCAACGGTTCCAAAAAATATGACCGTTGGACGTCGACCGGCCGGTCGATACCGGCAGCTCTGACAGACTCCAACGGCTAGTTTTCTGGCAGCCAATAAATTGGGGTTTTTGTCATTGTTTGAAGCCAAGTTTTTAGAAACTCTTAGAGCCAGTTTTTCCTAGTCTTTTCAGAGAGTTTCTCCACAAGATTTAAGTGCAAATACTTCCAATCAAAAGGGAAGATTTTATTAAGAGTGTAAAAGTGATTCTTTGTGTTTTTCACCATAGTTCTTTCCTTGCTTTTCTCACACCACACTTGAGCTATCCATTTCTATATATTCCTATAGGTGTGTTTGTAGTGAGAGTATCTTTAGGTGATCAAGTGTTGTGATCACCAAAGATCTTTTCTTTTGTTCTTTGAGGAGACGGGCAAGTGTGCTCGTTGGTGGTTAGAGTTCGGTTGTGAACTCTTGGTGGTTTGAGGTGCCGCCTCGGCGAGCTTGTGGAGCTTGCGTGTGTACGGGACTTGGGAGTCCGAGGGCTTGTAGGTGTTGCGCCACCAATAGGAGAGATCCGTTAGGGGATCCGTTGGATCGTGCATAGTGGAAATCCTTCGTGTGTCGAAGGCGGGGATGTAGAGCAAGTGTGCTCGAACCTCGAAACAAACCTTTGTGTTTGCGATTGCTTACTCTACTATCTCTCTCTCTCTCTCTTTATCTCTTCTATATCTTGCATTCAATAATTGTCTTTATCATTTACATGCTTGATATACTCCCTTGTGCTCATAATTGCTATACTTGCTTGGGATTGTTGTTAACACTAGTATTCAACCAAGAGAGCCAACGCGGCACCTCAACCCATTCAAGGGGAATCTAGAAGAGCTTGTCCAGAGCCCTGCAAAGGGAATTCGGCAACACTCTTGTGTTATACATAAGTGTTTTTAATTAAAAGAAGTTTTATTTGGTCATATTTGTCATAGCTTCCGCATTATTTGCATCATTCGGCATTAAGTGACCATTAGATTAGCCAACCTATTCACCCCTCCCCCTCTAGGTGTTATTTCATTGGTATCAGAGCTTGGTACTCTGATTTGGGTCTAAAACAACCTAGAGTTAAAGATCCTCCTTTTAGGCTAATCACAATATTTTTGTACACACACCTCACCATGGACTTCATGTCACCACCCACCTTTGACATCCTTAACATCCAAATTTGGAAGGTTAAGATGTCTTTGTACCTCAAACCTTAGGATTTCATGTCTATCTTGCCACCACTAATAATGCATATTCTTTAGATGGTAAGAATTTTGAGGCTAATGCAAAAGCCCTTCATGCTATCAAGTCAACCCTAAATGATGATTATTTATCTAGGGTTTCTAATGTTAATCAGCTTTTGTAGTATGGAACATCATCACCTCCCTCGGCGAAAAAGATCTATACTATGCGGGGAGTTGACTCGGATGTTGGAAGCGATACCTCCAACAAGTGCTACATGGTCCAAGGGGATAACCCCCTTGAGGTAAACTCCGATTCCGATGATGAGACATGTCATATGATGAGCTATCTACTTTTTGTCATCTATTGCTTGAAAAATATGACATGATTAAAAGGAAAATAAAAATTTGAAAAAGAATATTGCTTGCATGCATGTAGAACAAGACTCTTTTAAATCTAACATTACATGTTTAGAAAAAGACAACAATAATTTGAAAAAGAATTTGATGCCATGCTTAATGAAAAAGATTCTTTAGAAAATAAAATGGCATGCTTAGAAAAGAAAACAATGATTTGAAAAATGAGAATGTTTCCCTCATGTCAAAATTGAATGATCTTTGTGAAGGGAACAATATTTTGAAAAATGATATTGCTATGGTGGAACAACAAAAAGAAAGTATTTTACAAGAAAATAAATCTTTAAAAAGAAAATTTGTTAAAAAAGAAAAGGATAATGTTTTTCAAAAGAAAAATAAAAAATGATTCTTTATCTCACCATGTTTTTACATGCCACAACTAATGAGATTAGAATTTGAAAAATAAAATGGATAATTTGAGTTCAACTTTGAACTCTTGTGCATTTAACCATACTAAGTTGGAGTCAATGTTTTCAAAGAAACAAACTCCTCATGTTCATGCACATCACTCTCATCATCATGCTTATGTTGCACAATATGATCACACTCCTACACATAAAGCATACTAAGGTGTACGTATGTACACATTGGGCCGCAAAAGCCATTTAGCAAAATATTTTTTGATAAGAAACCTCATTTATATTTTGCTAAGTATAAAAGATTTTGGGATCCTTGCAATAAAGCTAACCCCAAAGGACCCAAAAAGTATGGGTACCAAAACCCCCACCCTTTGATTTTGATGTAGGTGAGGGCTCTCACAAAACGTGAGAGGATTGTGCCTTATAGCGGATGCAATGGACTTGATGGACAAACTTTTTGATGCATTGCTATCTGAAATCACCTAGAGGGGGGGGTGAATAGGTGATGGCTATATGATTATGGCAATAATGCGGAATTTAAAATTTAACACACAAATAGCACAAATTTAGACTTGCAATAAATAGAACAATAAATGTGCAAGAAAATAAGGAGTAGAGTTGAGAAAATTTGAGCAAACGCAAAACGCAAGGATGTGTTTCCGAGGTTCGAGCCACGCTCTACGTCCCCGCCTTCACACTTGAAGGATTTGCACTACTATCGTTGATCCCACCGGATGCCAATACAAGGACACACTTGTCCCTACACTTGTGATGCCGCAACACCACCCGAAGCTCACTAGCTCCCTTGAGGCCGATGCCTCTACACTTCACTCAATAAGAAAGGTGATCACACTTGATCAAAATAGCTCACTTGCACAATCCTAGAGCAATGATATAGATGTAGAACTTGGGATTGTGGTGTGCAAAAACTAGAGAGAAGGTAGAGGAATAGGCTACAAGTTGGGTGTTGGGAATTTAGGCTTTGAGAAATCTTTTGTAAAAGAAAGGAATTGGAATTCTTTGTAAAACTCTTGTGAAAATCTTTTGCAATTATTTTTCAATAGTTAGTTCTATCAATATGAGGTGACCCTCTATTTATAGGGGTCAAAACAGCCTCACAAAATCGCTGGTATCAAATCCCAAAAGAGAATCAGCCAGAAAAAATAGCTGTTGGATCTGTCAGAACTTTTGACAGAGTCCGGTCGACCGGGTCGGTCGACCGCCACGGTCAAAAATGTGACCGTTGGGGCTGTCCGGTCGACCGGGTCGGTCGACCGAAAAATCCCGAGAACACACAAGTGCATCGGTCGACCGGGTCGGTCGACTGATTACACATGCACAGTTTTGTGCACATCGGTCGACCGGCCGGTCGACCGGTTACTGTAAGTTCTGAAAAATCAGAACTTCCAGAACCAGAATTTTGGTTTTGGGTTTTAGGACTTGGGTTAAATTTTTGGAACTTGTAAAACATAGAGTATGAGCATATGTCATACTTCTATCATGTTAAAATAGTTTGATAAAAATTCTTTTGATAAAAACTTGTTTTTCCATAAAAATGTTTTTCCAAAACTATTGTTTTTCTAAAAAGCTTATTTCCAACATGTTCACTTTAAAAACTAAGTTAGAAATGGAAATTGAAAATCTTTTTGAAGTCATGAACCTAACTAAGAGGTGTGTGTGTGATAATCCCATAGCTCTACTTCTAATATCTAGCTTTGACAAAATATCTAAAATAAAAATAAAAATACAAATCTTGTTTTCTTTGTCGTCTTGATCTTGTCTTGATCTTCACATCATCATCTTGATCCCGAAACATCCTAGTTGTGCATAGCTTGGGAATCTTCATTTTTGCGGCGTCCAAACTTGTGAGTCTTTTAGCGGAGCCGTCAAAAACCTGTTCTTGAACCTGAAATCCTTTTAAACAAAATATTAAATACATAACTAAATATGTTTTGTTATCATCAAAATAACTGGGATAATGGCCTTTGGGCCAACAATCTCCCCCTTTTTGATGATGGCAAAACATATGTAGTTATCACAAAATATTTTGGGTAGAGACTTCAAATGAAGCTCCCCCTCAACACATGCATATATAGGAAAACATATGTAAATGATAAACACCATATTTCCATGCCAACAAATGATACCAATACTCATGTCATAGAATAGATGAAGGAAAAGAGTTCATACATGACATAAATAAGAGATACACAAAAACAAAAGATACGCATAAAGTAAACAACCATGTCCATGTCCACAACACGTACAAAAAAATACATGTCCAAAGCAAAGTAAATACTACATGTCCAAACACCACAACACATACAAAAAAAATACATGTCCAAAGCAAAGTAAATACTACATGTCCAAACACAAATACTACATGTCCAAACAATAAAGTACTACATCACAAAATATCTCTCTCCAGATAACTCTCCCCAAATAACTCTCCCCCTTTTTGACATCATCAAAAGGGAGGTCACTCAGCAGCATCATCATCATCTCCAGCATCCTCGTCCTCCTCGTCGTCTGCATGCTCAGATGAGCCCTCAGCCATCTTCTTGTCACCACCATCTTCTTCCTCTGAGGAAGAAGCACCTCCTCTGGATCCATGTCATCAACTCTGGTGCGCGGTGGTGGAACAAAAGAACGAGCTCTGGGAGGGAATGGAGGACCGGTGGCTGGGAGTCGACAAGCAATCGGAGTACGGTCAGGAACGAGCATGTCAAATTTTGAGAAAAGAGCCTGAACTGAACGTCCACGAATCTCATGGACTCAGCAAAATAAGACATGTTGTTCCGGATCTCCGCCCGAAAAGCAGTATCCTGAACGGAACGAGCATCCAACTCCGCACGAATGGCTGCGTCGCGCTTCTCGACCCAGGCCTGGTGTGCCTCGATCTGAGAGCGGACCTCTGAAGAGACAAGAGCCAGAAACTCAGGAGGAAAAACAGGGGCTGAAGAAAAAGATCCTGGAGCAGAAGATGAGCTAGGACCAACAGGAGGAATAGGTGGTTGCACAGGAGCATGTCTACGCAGCTGAGCTTCCATCATCTTCAGAACAACTCCGTTGATGTTGGTCAAAGGATTGGAGGGACTTTCGGCAGAAAGATCAAAATCAAGAGCCCTAAGAAGATGGGTAATCAGCATGCCGTAGGGCAAGCTTCTACCCGCAGTACGGATCTGGTCAGAAGCCATGTGAGAGGCTATGACTCTAGGAAAGTTTACCTTAATGCCTCGAAGAAGGCAATAGATAATCAAAGGTACACAACCCCTAGCGTGGCTATACTCACCATGCTTGGGGACAATGTTGAAGAAAATAATCTTAGCAAGGACCTGAGAAGTGAGAGTGTACCTACTCACAACCTCATTCCTTACTAGACCGGGGTTGTCATCCCCGTGGATCAAGGTAGAGGCGGTGAGCGCAGACTCACCGTCCGGAAATTCAAAGTCATGTAGGTCATGGGTATACACATCTGCTCCACCAGTGGAGAGATGCAGAATCCTAGCAAATCGACCGATAGAAGGTCGATGTCTCTACCTAAAACCCTAGATGTGATACGATTACCATCAAATTCAAATTAGCATAAAAGTAAGGAACAAGGGAGGTGTAAACTTGCTCCTTGATGGTCAAGAATTCACTAATTGTTGGACTGCAGAATGTGGGGGATATTCAAGTGTTCGAAATCTTGGATAACAACGAATCTCCCCGAGTTGATATTCCTAGTGGAGAAATGGGAGTATCGATCAGCTGCAAGATCATTTATAAAAGGGCGAATGGGTCTAGGAGCTTGGGAGGAAGGTTGTGCAACTTCCTTTCCTTCTCAAATCGGGAACGTTTAGGTGGCATGATGAAAAATAAATTTTTAGGTATAAACAAAGTTAGGGCTTGATCTAGATGCTTAGAAACCTAGAATTGATGACAATAGATAGTTGATTCCAAAGCAAGATATGAAAAACAGAGTCAAAAATCGGATTTTTACCTTAATCTGTGAAGAACTCAAACCCTAAGCAAGGAAATCTGAAATTCTCCGAATCCAGCGGATGGAAGATCCTGAAATTGAAGATCTGGAAGTAGAAGAAGGAGTTTAAGGAGGGTTTTTAATTGATTAGGATTTGGATGAGAGATTTGAGAGAAAGAAATTTTTGGAAGAGAAAAGGGTCTCCGGTTCGCTGAGAGAAGTGAGAGAGAGAGAGAGAAAAAGTGAAAATTTATAACAGATTAGGGCTGAAATCGACGATCGGTCGACCGGTCCGGTCGACCGAAACAACCCGAGAGCTCTGTAAATATAGAGCGGTCGACCGGTCCGGTCGACCGATTTATCCCGAGAGCTCTGCAGGTCTGCAGCGATCGACCGGGAATATGGTCGGTCGACCGGTAACAGAAAAGAAAAAAATTTTCTTCTCAGGCAGACCGGGGCTTTATAGGTCGGTCGACCGGCTTTGCCTAAAATCTGTTAACAGCATCTGGCCCAAAAAAAATTTTAAATAAATTTGTAGTTAAAATAGGTAAGACATATTAAACATATAGGAATACACCAACAGGTTTTAAATCTTCATTAGTTATCAAATTCATGCAAAACCCTTTTTAAATTTATTTTCATATTTAAACAAAGATTTTAAAGATGTTGAAGCCGAATACCCAGTGACGGGTTCTGAACTTCATCCTCTTGATTCCTCTTGAATGAGTTGAGGTGCGCAATTGCCATCTTTAAGGTGTTTGTTTAAATAGGAAATTTTACAAATGTTTATTTTTATTTATGAAAATAATGTGTATATGTATACAAGTATATAATCACAAATAATAACCTATACATGTGGACATACAATAAACAAGGCATGAAACAAAAGATATAGAAGTTAACACAAGGCACATATACAACATGATAGAAAAGTAGTTCTATACAAGCATATATCAATAGAGTACAAAAGCAAACTATCAATTCTATACATATGTATACATGACTAAAAATCAAAAACTGAACATGGCATATACAATCATGATAGAGTTGCAAGTTTATACTAATCATGTATCAATGAGGCATAAAATTAAACTAGCAATCCTATAACAATTGTATATACAAAATTAAACTCTTAAATGGAGATGTTACCAATTTACGGGCAATCTCCAAAAATAGGTGCCTCCACGATAGCGATGCATGCACGATTTGTTCTTTAAGCTCCGATGCATCAACCACCCGGGCACCACTTCCTCCTAAGTCTTGGAGGGTGTAGATCCACCTATACCTGTATCATTTAAATTCGGTGGCTCTTTTGGTACCCAAATCTTAGTGGGTCCTTTGGGGTTAGATCCGGGGCGAACCCAAACAAATTTATTCTTTACATTATTTTTAGCATAGCAAAACTTTTCTAAATGGCCTTTGCGGCCACAATGCGTGCAAATAAAAATTCTACCACTACTATACATAAATGCATGGTTATGTGTGTGTGCATGTTTATGTGTAGAGTGTTTATGATGAACATGTTTCCCTTGGGCTACTCCCTTAGGAAATTTAGATGCAAGCTTGTTAAGATCAAATGCACATTTCTTTAAAGTGTTATCTAAAGAATCAACACGTTTTTGAATTTCAACAAAAACATTTTTATTACTAGAAATTATGGGGGTTTTTCCTTTATTAGCTACCTTATACTTATCAAAATCACTTTTCAATTTTTCAAAAGAACTAGATAACTCATTTTTCTCTTTTAAACAAATTTCAAGTTTGTTCTTCAAAACATCATTTTCCTTTTTCAATTTCTTATTATGAGATTGTGAAATCTCATACCTATGTTGCAATTCTTCAAAAAATTGAGCAAGTTCATCCATTGTGAGATCATCATCATCAATAGAAGTTTCTAGACATACCTTAGATGAATCCTCACCTTGTGCCATAAAGCACATGTTGGCGGCGTCGTGCTCCTCTTCGGATTCCGACTCCGAGTCATCCATGTAGCGGCCAAAGCTTTCTTCTTCTTCCCATGTTTGGAAGTGGTTGCTTGGAGAGCGGGGCAATCGGCAATTAGGTGACCGATCTTCTTGCAATGAAAGCAAGGACCGGGTTCTTCTCTTTTCTTCTCGTACCTTCCTTGAGGTTTCCCTCTTCGGAAGTTGCTTTGCCGTCCCTTCTTGTAGAACATCTTGCCCACCTTCCGGATGAGCATGGCGAAGTCCTCATCGCAATCTTCGGATGAGTCGTCTTCCTCAATGGTAGTAGGAGTGGATTTGAAGGCAATTGTCTTCTTCTTTGGTGCCTCCCTCTCTTCTCTAACTTTCATCTCCATCTCATGCGTCTTGAGATTTCCGATGAAGCCGGAGAAGTCCATCTCCTCTTTGTCGTTGAGCTCCTTGAGTGTGGTCGCCTTGACTTCCCAAGCTTTGGGAAGAGCTCTAATCACTTTCCTTATCTTTTGATCATTATCAATCTTGTCGCCTAAGGAAGAAAGAGCATTAGTTATTTTTGTAAAACGGGTGAGCATATCATCAATGCTCTCATTTTCAAACATGTAAAAGTTCTCATATTGAGAACGTAGCAAGTCAACCTTAGCTCTTTTGACTTGTGACGTTCCCTCATGAGTCACAATGAGTATGTTCCAAACCTCAAATGCGGATTTACAATTAATTATGCGTGCAAGGTCATCCTCATTTAATGCTTGGGTTAATGCATATTGTGCCCTAGCATTAGCCTCATAGTCTTTGGAAGTATCCTCGGACCATGTGCTCTCATCACTAGTGGGTTCAATGAAATCTTTGGTAATGGCCCTAGCCACTCTAACACCTAAGGATTTCAAAAATAAGTTCATCTTGACTTTCCAAATGGGAAAGTTCAAGCCATCAAATTTGGGTGGGGATTTAATGCTAGAAAAGTTCATGGATGCCATGAATGCACAAGCAAATGTAAATGCAACAAAAATGTATATAGCCAAATATGGATCTCCCTAAGGTGGTTAGACCTAAGTTGTAGGGTTAGGCTCTGATACCAATTGAAATCACCTAGAGGGGGGGTGAATAGGTGATGGCTATATGATTATGGCAATAATGCGGAATTTAAAATTTAACACACAAATAGCACAAATTTAGACTTGCAATAAATAGAACAATAAATGTGCAAGAAATAAAAGGAGTAGAGTTGAGAGAAAATTTGAGCAAACGCAAACGCAAGGATGTGTTTCCGAGGTTCGAGCCACGCTCTACGTCCCCGCCTTCACACTTGAAGGATTTGCACTACTATCGTTGATCCCACCGGATCGCCAATACAAGGACACACTTATCCCTACACTTGTGATGCCGCAACACCACCCGAAGCTCACTAGCTCCCTTGAGGCCGATGCCTCTACAACTTCACTCAATAAGAAAGGTGATCACACTTGATCAAAATAGCTCACTTGCACAATCCTAGAGCCAATGATATAGATGTAGAACTTGGGATTGTGGTGTGCAAAAACTAGAGAGAAGGTAGAGGAATAGGCTACAAGTTGGGTGTTGGGAATTTAGGCTTTGAGAAATCTTTTGTAAAAGAAAGGAATTGGAATTCTTTGTAAAACTCTTGTGAAAATCTTTTGCAATTATTTTTCAATAGTTAGTTCTATCAATATGAGGTGACCCTCTATTTATAAGGGTCAAAAACAGCCTCACAAAATCGCTGGTATCAAATCCCAAAGAGAATCAGCCAGAAAAAATAGCTGTTGGATCTGTCAGAACTTTTGACAGAGTCCGGTCGACCGGGTCGGTCGACCGCCAACGGTCAAAAATGTGACCGTTGGGGCTGTCCGGTCGACCGGGTCGGTCGACCGAAAAATCCCGAGAACACACAAGTGCATCGGTCGACCGGGTCGATCGACTGATATACACATGCACAGTTTTGTGCACATCGGTCGACCGGGCCGGTCGACCGGTTACTGTAAGTTCTGAAAAATCAGAACTTCCAGAACCAGAATTTTGGGTTTTGGGTTTTAGGACTTGGGTTAAATTTTTGGAACTTGTAAAACATAGAGTATGAGTATATGTCATACTTCTATCATGTTAAAATAGTCTGATAAAAATTCTTTTGATAAAAACTTGTTTTTCCATAAAAATGTTTTTCCAAAACTATTGTTTTTCTAAAAAGCTTATTTCCAAACATGTTCACTTTAAAAACTAAGTTAGAAATGGAAATTGAAAATCTTTTTGAAGTCATGAACCTAACTAAGAGGTGTGTGTGTGATAATCCCATAGCTCTACTTCAAATATCTAGCTTTGACAAAATATCTAAAATAAAAAATACAAATACAAATCTTGTTTTCTTTGTCGTCTTGATCTTGTCTTGATCTTCACATCATCATCTTGATCCCGAAGCATCCTAGTTGTGCATAGCTTGGAATCTTCATTTTTGCGGCGTCCAAACTTGTGAGTCTTTTAGCGGAGCCGTCAAAAACCTGTTCTTGAACCTGAAATCCTTTTAAACAAAAATATTAAATACATAACTAAATATGTTTAGTTATCATCAAAATAACTGGGATAATGGCCTTTGGGCCAACACTATCAAGGAGATTTTGGTGGGAAAGACCACCATATTTGGAGCTTTGGAGTTGGTAACAATTTCTAAACTCCTATTTTTTTGTTCATGCTTGTTCATCCATAAAATTCATAGCATGTTCATGTTTTAAGATTTAATGTACTTCATGTGGTATTTACATGCTTAGATGTAGAATGTTTCAACACTTGTATTATACATGTACAAATAGTAAGTTACATTTGTTTCATATATATGATGCACTTCATGCTCATTTGTACCTACTATATGTATATGTATAGACTAGCTTTGATGATTCTCATTTATACATGCTTTTGCCAACCCTTGTGATTTTTACTTCATGTATATGCATGTTTAATTCAAATCTAATAAATATACATGTATACTCGTGAGTCTCTTGCTTCCATGCAAATATCTTTAATAGACTCTTTTATATTTGGGATATGTATGCATATTGTTAGATTTTTATAATTCATACATATACCATGAAGATTGTAGTGATTTTGTGTTGATTTATTTTGATAAAAATGATTTTTAGGTGTTTTAGTCATATTTGATTTGAGCTTCATTGACGATTTTCATGAAGATACCATTTACATAACTTTTGATCACTCACTTTTTAAGAAAATAGATAATATTGAGCTTTATGGAATATGAGTGCTTGAACTTTTATGTATTTAGTATTATTCATGGAAAACATTTGACTTTGTACTTTTGAAGGATCTTTAACTAGTTTGTCAAAAATCCATTTAAACTAGTTATCTATTCTTCAAATTGATTCACATGATCCTATTTTTAATCATATGGATAAATTCTTTTGTATTCTCAAATTTATTTGATGCTTCATGATTTGAATATTAGTTTAAATTTTAGTATTTGTCAACACTTGGATTTATACTTGTACACATTATGGATCACAAATAAATCTATATATGATTGGGTTTGAATGCTTATTTGTGCCCATTAGGTGTGCTAGTATAGCCTAAGTTTTGATGATTATTACATTTTAAACTTGTATTCCCATTTTGGATTTATGCTATGATCATGTGCTTTCATTTCATGTATATGTTTGTCTTGCCAAAACATTAAGATATACATGGATACCTCTTGAGTCATTTGCCTTTCATGCAAATCTATATATGGACTCAATTGTGTTTTAAGGATATGTATGTATACTTAATGTCTTGTCAAAACATACATATATCTTGAAATATAAATTTTTGTTTTTAATAAAATTTTGTAATTTTTCAATAAAATTTTTGTGATGGATTTCATGATTTCAAAATTTAAAGGAATATTGAGTTTTATTGCTATTTTTCATGATACCATGTTCCACATAACACTAGCACACTCACTTCTTTTTGATATGGACTTTATGGATAGAGTGCTTTTTAGTGCCTTGTGTTTCATTGATATTTCATGAAAAACTTTTGACTTATTCCTTGATGGAAGGATTTCGACTAGTTCTTAAACATTTTCATTTAACTAGTTCGAATTCTTCATGTGGTAGACTATATGATGTATACACCTAAGTTTAATTTTACTATCGGTATCATTAGATATTTTCAATTGGTATCAATATGATTCTTGTTGTGTATAATTGTATTTTGATTGTATGTATGAATGCTTTCAAATTTAAATTATATCAATTTCTATTGGTATTATCTTTCCATACATATATGTGATCTTTTTGTGCTTATTTTATAATTGGTATTTTTTAAAGCACAAAGATTGTTGATGCTATGCTTAATTAGAATTTCAAATTGGTATCTTATGCATAGTATTTTTAAAATTGGTATCAAAATTCAAAATTTGATTGTTCTTCATTTGGTACCTTAAAAGGAAAATTGTGTATCTTTGAAAAACTCAAAATTTTTGATTTATAGTGTATATATGCAAGGAGAGCTTAACATCTCTTCTACATATAGATTCATGTTGAGTGTATTGTGTATTGAGGAGCTTAACATCTCTTCTTTATGTGGTACACGTGTGTAGGGGGAGCTTCACATCTCCTCTTATGCATTACATAATATGTGTTATGTGAATTGGGGCTTATCATCCCTTCTTCATGTAATGCATATGTGTAGGGAAGCTAACTTAGCGTCTTCCTCTTCATGAATGTATATCGCATATAACCTCTTATTGATTTAATTGCACCCCTCTTTGATGACTTTGTTTTTGACAAAAAGGGGGAGAAGATTTGTTTGATGTATTTTACTTTGAACCCTTTGTTGATGATTGACAAAAAGGGGGAGAAGTATTTATAGATTTTATATGCATGTCTTCCTTGCTTAAGGGGGAGTAAGATTTGTGTTGATGCATATGTGTTTTGTGATTTGTTAAATGTATGGAGATAAGATTTATAATGTATGGAGATAAGATTTATGATTACTTGGCATGTTGTATTTACATACATTGCATACATATTTATGTGCTTTATTGTCATATCCATTTATTTATGTCTATGCATGAGTTAAGGGGGAGCTTCTTTGAAGCTTTACTTTAATCCATGCATATATAACTCCATGAGTTTTGTCATCATCAAAAAGTGGGAGATTGTTGGCCCAAAGCCTATCACTCTAGTTTTGATGATGATCAACTCATGAAGTTATGATTACTAATGATCTTGTGTTTAATTAGGGACAGATTCATTATCAAGATCTTAGTAGGTGTGGAGCTTCAACAAAGGATTTAAAGACAAGTTGGAAGCTAGCACCGGTTGATTCACGAGCCTATGCATCAAGAACACATCTAGAGATGAGCTCGGTGGATTGCATTTGGACCAAGTCAAGAAGATGAGAAGCCTTCAAGTGAAGACTTCAAGAAGATGAAGACTTGGGTCTAGGTATAAGATTTAGTTTTTTTGTTTAGTTAAAAATGTAAAGGATAGATAGTTGGTGGATTGCTCAAGTTTCTCACACACACACTCTTGATAGAACTCTTGATAGAACTCTTGATAGAATTGCTTTCATAAAAGATTTTTATGTTTAGAAAAGAATTTTTATTTAGTAAAAGATTTTCTTTGTGACAAAATATATATACCTTGGTTTTTGGTATTTCTATCATGTATATCTTTTCAACCATAACCAAGTTTAGAGCTTAATGTCAAAAACATAGATATATCATTATGATTGTGTAGTGGATCATATCCATACACACTATGCTTTAGAATGAACTCAAATATCTTGTTTTTGTATTTGATGAAGATTTGGAAAAACTAGTTTTGGAAAAACATGTTCTGGAAAAACAGTTTTTATTTTTGAGCCAATATTTCCAAGTTAAAAAAATAGTTCAAATCTATTATAACATGTCTTGATTTTATGCAAGCATGTTTGTGTATCATTGCATAACATTGAAACTATTTTTGTAGATTTATTGAGGATTTATGGGATTTATATTAAGTTAATAGACTACCTTAAAAATCCCAGTTTTTCAGACCAGGAATTGGCTGACAGACCAAATCGGTCGACCGGACGGTCGACCGCAGCTAGGTCGGGTCGACCGTCCGGTCGACCGACGTGCACAGCCTTGTGCACGTTGTCAGCACAGTGATCCGGTCGACCGTACGGTCGACCGCTGCAGAGAGTTCTGCTCTCTAGATTTCTGGGTCGACCGGGCGGTCGACCGGTAGCTCCAACGGGTCAAAATATGACCGTTGGACGGTCGACCGGCCGGTCGACCGGCAGCTCTGACAGACTCCAACGGCTAGTTTTCTGGCAGCCTATAAATTGGGGTTTTTGTCATTGTTTGAAGCCAACTTTTTAGAAACTCTTAGAGCCAGTTTTTCCTAGTCTTTTCAGAGAGTTTTCTCCACAAAATTTAAGTGCAAATACTTCCAATCAAAAGGGAAGATTTTATTAAGAGTGTAAAAGTGATTCTTTGGTTTTTCACCATAGTTCTTTCCTTGCTTTTCTCACACCACACTTGAGCTATCCATTGCTATATATTCCTATAGGTGTGTTGTAGTGAGAGTATCTTTAGGTGATCAAGTGTTGTGATCACCAAAGATCTTTTCTTTGTTCTTTGAGGAGACGGGCAAGTGTGCTCGTTGGTGGTTAGAGTTCGGTTGTGAACTCTTGGTGGTTTGAGGTGCGGCCTCGGCGAGCTTGTGGAGCTTGCGTGTGTACGGGACTTGGGAGTCCGAGGGCTTGTAGGTGTTGCGCCACCAAGGAGAGATCCGTTGGGATCGTGCATAGTGGAAATCCTTCGTGTGTCGAAGGCGGGGATGTAGAGCAAGTGTGCTCGAACCTCGAAACAAACCCTTTGTGTTTGCGATTGCTTACTCTATCTCTCTCTCTCTCTCTCTCTTTGTCTCTTCTATATCTTGCATTCAATAATTGTCTTTATCATTTACATGCTTGATATACTCCCTTGTGCTCATAATTGCTATACTTGCTTGGGATTGTTGTTAACACTAGTATTCAACCAAGAGAGCCAACGCGGCACTTCAACCCATTCAAGGGGAATCTAGAGGAGCTTGTCCAGAGCCCTGCAAAGGGAATTCGGCAACACTCTTGTGTTATACATAAGTGTTTAATTAAAAGAAGTTTTATTTGGTCATATTTGTCATAGCTTCCGCATTATTTGCATCATTCGGCATTAAGTGACCATTAGATTAGCCAACACCTATTCACCCCCCCTCTAGGTGTTATTTCAATTGGTATCAGAGCTTGGTACTCTGATTTGGGTCTAACAACCTAGAGTTAAAGATCCTCCTTTTAGGCTAATCACAATATTTTTGTACACACACCTCACCATGGACTTCATGTCACCACCCACCTTTGACATCCTTAACATCCAAATTTGGAAGGTTAAGATGTCTTTGTACCTCAAAGCCTTAGGATTTCATGTCTATCTTGCCACCACTAATAATGCATATTCTTTAGATGGTAAGAATTTTGAGGCTAATGCAAAAGCCCTTCATGCTATCAAGTCAACCCTAAATGATGATTATTTATCTAGGGTTTCTAATGTTGAATCGGCTTTTGTAGTATGGAACATCATCACCTCCCTCGGCGAAAAAGATCTATACTATGCGGGGAGTGACTCGGATGTTGGAAGCGATACCTCCAACAAGTGCTACATGGTCCAAGGGGATAACCCCCTTGAGGTAAACTCCGATTCCGATGATGAGGACATGTCATATGATGAGCTATCTACTTTTTGTCATCTATTGCTTGAAAAATATGACATGATTAAAAAGGAAAATAAAAATTTGAAAAAGAATATTGCTTGCATGCATGTAGAACAAGACTCTTTTAAATCTAACATTGCATGTTTAGAAAAAGACAACAATAATTTGAAAAAGAATTTTGATGCCATGCTTAATGAAAAAGATTCTTTAGAAAATAAAATGGCATGCTTAGAAAAAGAAAACAATGATTTGAAAAATGAGAATGTTTCCCTCATGTCAAAATTGAATGATCTTTGTGAAGGGAACAATATTTTGAAAAATGATATTGCAATGGTGGAACAACAAAAAGAAAGTATTTTACAAGAAAATAAATCTTTAAAAAGAAAATTTGTTGAAAAAGAAAAGGATAATGTTTTTCAAAAGAAAAAGAAAAATGATTCTTTATCTCACCATGCTTTACATGCCACAACTAATGAGATTAAGAATTTGAAAAATAAAATGGATAATTTGAGTTCAACTTTGAACTCTTGTGCATTTAACCATACTAAGTTGGAGTCAATATTTTCAAAGAAACAAACTCCTCATGTTCATGCACATCACTCTCATCATCATGCTTATGTTGCACAACATGATCACACTCCTACACATAAGCATACTAAGGTGTACGTATGTACACATTGTGGCCGCAAAGGCCATTTAGCAAAATATTGTTTTGATAATAAACCTCATTTATATTTTGCTAAGTATAAAAGATTTTGGGATCCTTGCAATAAAGCTAACCCCAAAGGACCCAAGAAAGTATGGGTACCAAAACCCCCACCCTTTGATTTTGATGTAGGTGAGGGCTCTCACAAAACGTGAGAGGATTGGTGCCTTGATAGCGGATGCAATGGACTTGATGGACAAACTTTTGGATGCATTGCTATCAAGGAGATTTTGGTGGGAAAGACCACCATATTTGGAGCTTTGGAGTTGGTAACAATTTCTAAACTCCTATTTTTTTTGTTCATGCTTGTTCATCCATAAAATTCATAGCATGTTCATGTTTTAAGATTTAATGTACTTCATGTGGTATTTACATGCTTAGATGTAGAATGTTTCAACACTTGTATTATACATGTACAAATAGTAAGTTACATTTGTTTCATATATATGATGCACTTCATGCTCATTTGTACCTACTATATGCATATGTATAGACTAGCTTTGATGATTCTCATTTATACATGCTTTTGCCAACCCTTGTGATTTTTACTTCATGTATATGCATGTTTAATTCAAATCTAATAAATATACATGTATACCCGTGAGTCTCTTGCTTCCATGCAAATATCTTTAATAGACTCTTTTATATTTGGGATATGTATGCATATTGTTAGATTTTTATAATTCATACATATACCATGAAGATTGTAGTGATTTTGTGTTGATTTATTTTGATAAAAATGATTTTAGGTGTTTTAGTCATATTTGATTTGAGCTTCATTGACGATTTTCATGAAGATACCATTTACATAACTTTTGATCACTCACTTTTTAAGAAAATAGATAATATTGAGCTTTATGGAATATGAGTGCTTGAACTTTTATGTATTTAGTATTATTCATGGAAAATATTTGACTTTGTACTTTTAAAGGATCTTTAACTAGTTTGTCAAAAATCCATTTAAACTAGTTCTCTATTCTTCAAATTGATTCACATGATCCTATTTTTTAATCATATGGATAAATTCTTTTGTATTCTCAAAATTTATTTGATGCTTCATGATTTGAATATTGGTTTAAATGTTAGTATTTGTCAACACTTGGATTTATACTTGTACACATTATGGATCACAAATAAATCTATATATGATTGGGTTTGAATGCTTATTTGTGCCCATTAGGTGTGCTAGTATAGCCTAAGTTTTGATGATTATTACATTTTAAACTTGTATTCCCATTTTGGATTTATACTATGATCATGTGCTTTCATTTCATGTATATGTTTGTCTTGCCAAAACATTAAGATATACATGGATACCTCTTGAGTCATTTGCCTTTCATGCAAATCTATATATGAACTCAATTGTGTTTTAAGGATATGTATGTATACTTAATGTCTTGTCAAAACATACATTTATCTTGAAATATAAATTTTTATTTTAATAAAAAATTTGTAATTTTTCAATAAAATTTTTGTGATGGATTTCATGATTTCAATATTTAAAGGAATATTGAGTTTATTGCTATTTTCATGATACCATGTTCCACATAACACTAGCACACTCACTTCTTTTTGATATGGACTTTATGGATAGAGTGCTTTTTAGTGCCTTGTGTTTCATTGATATTTCATGAAAAACTTTTGACTTATTCCTTGATGGAAGGATTTCGTACTAGTTCTTAAACATTTTCATTTAACTAGTTCGAATTCTTCATGTGGTAGACTATATGATGTATACACCTAAGTTTAATTTTACTATCAGTATCATTGGATATTTTCAATTGGTATCAATATGATTCTTGTTGTGTATAATCGTATTTTGATTGTATGTATGAATGCTTTCAAATTTAAATTATATCAATTTCTATTGGTATTATCTTTCCATACATATATGTGATCTTTTGTGCTTATTTTATAATTGGTATTTTTTAAAGCACAAAGATTGTTGATGCTAAGCTTAATTAGAATTTCAAATTGGTATCTTATGCATAGTATTTTTAAAATTGGTATCAAAAATTCAAAATTTGATTGTTCTTCATTTGGTACCTTAAAAGGAAAATTGTGTATCTTTGAAAAACTCAAAATTTTTGATTTATAGTGTATATATGCAAGGAGAGCTTAACATCTCTTCTACATATAGATTCATGTTGAGTGTATTGTGTATTGAGGAGCTTAACATCTCTTCTTTATGTGGTACACGTGTGTAGGGGGAGCTTCACATCTCCTCTTATGCATTACATAATATGTGTTATGTGAATTGGGGCTTATCATCCCTTCTTCATGTAATGCATATGTGTAGGGAAGCTAACTTAGCGTCTTCCTCTTCATGAATGTATATCGCATATAACCTCTTATTGATTTAATTGCACCCCTCTTTGATGACTTTGTTTTTGACAAAAAGGGGGAGAAGATTTGTTTGATGTATTTTACTTTGAACCCTTTGTTGATGATTGACAAAAAGGGGGAGAAGTATTTATAGATTTTATATGCATGTCTTCCTTGCTTAAGGGGGAGTAAGATTTGTGTTGATGCATATGTGTTTTGTGATTTGTTAAATGTATGGAGATAAGATTTATAATGTATGGAGATAAGATTTATGATTACTTGGCATGTTGTATTTACATACGTTGCATACATATTTATGTGCTTTATTGTCATATCCATTTATTTATGTCTATGCATGAGTTAAGGGGGAGCTTCTTTGAAGCTTTACTTTAATCCATGCATATATAACTCCATGAGTTTTGTCATCATCAAAAAGGGGGAGATTGTTGGCCCAAAGGCCTATCACTCTAGTTTTGATGATGATCAACTCATGAAGTTATGATTACTAATGATCTTGTGTTTAATTAGTGACAGATTCATTATCAAGATCTTAGTAGGTGTGGAGCTTCAACAAAGGATTTAAAGACAAGTTGGAAGCTAGCACCGGTTGATTCACGAGCCTATGCATCAAGAACACATCTAGAGATGAGCTCGGTGAATTGCATTTGGACCAAGTCAAGAAGATGAGAAGCCTTCAAGTGAAGACTTCAAGAAGATGAAGACTTGGGTCTAGGTATAAGATTTAGTTTTTTTTGTTTAGTTAAAAATGTAAAGGATAGATAGTTGGTGGATTGCTCAAGTTTCTCACACACACACTCTTGATAGAACTCTTGATAGAACTCTTGATAGAATTGCTTTCATAAAAGATTTTTATGTTTAGAAAAGAATTTTTATTTAGTAAAAGATTTTCTTTGTGACAAAATATATATACCTTGGTTTTTGGTATTTCTATCATGTATATCTTTTCAACCATAACCAAGTTTAGAGCTTAATGTCAAAAACATAGATATATCATTATGATTGTGTAGTGGATCATATCCATACACACTATGCTTTAGAATGAACTCAAATATCTTGTTTTTGTATTTGATGAAGATTTGGAAAAACTAGTTTTGGAAAAACATGTTCTGGAAAAACAGTTTTTATTTTTGAGCCAATATTTCCAAGTTACAAAAATAGTTCAAATCTATTATAACATGTCTTGATTTTGTGCAAGCATGTTTGTGTATCATTGCATAACATTGAAACTATTTTTGTAGATTTATTGAGGATTTATGGGATTTATATTAAGTTAATAGACTACCTTAAAAATCCCAATTTTTCAGACCAGGAATTGGCTGACAGACCAAATCGGTCGACCGGACGGTCGACCGCAGCTAGGTCGGGTCGACCGTCCGGTCGACCGACGTGCACAGCCTTGTGTACGTTGTCAGCACAGTGATTCGGTCGACCGTACGGTCGACCGCTGCAGAGAGTTCTGCTCTCTAGATTTCTGGGTCGACCGGGCGGTCGACCGGTAGCTCCAATGGGTCAAAATATGACCGTTGGACGGTCGACCGGCCGGTCGACCGGCAGCTCTGACAGACTCCAACGGCTAGTTTTCTGGCAGCCTATAAATTGGGGTTTTTGTCATTGTTTGAAGCCAAGTTTTTAGAAACTCTTAGAGCCAGTTTTTCCTAGTCTTTAAGAGAGTTTTCTCCACAAGATTTAAGTGCAAATACTTCCAATCAAAAGGGAAGATTTTATTAAGAGTGTAAAAGTGATTCTTTGTGTTTTTCACCATAGTTCTTTCCTTGCTTTTCTCACACCACACTTGAGCTATCCATTGCTATATATTCCTATAGGTGTGTTGTAGTGAGAGTATCTTTAGGTGATCAAGTGTTGTGATCACCAAAGATCTTTTCTTTGTTCTTTGAGGAGACGGGCAAGTGTGCTCGTTGGTGGTTAGAGTTCGGTTGTGAACTCTTGGTGGTTTGAGGTGCGGCCTCGGCGAGCTTGTGGAGCTTGCGTATGTACGGGACTTGGGAGTCCGAGGGCTTGTAGGTGTTGCGCCACTAAGGAGAGATCCGTTGGGATCGTGCATAGTGGAAATCCTTCGTGTGTCGAAGGCGGGGATGTAGAGCAAGTGTGCTCGAACCTCGAAACAAACCCTTTGTGTTTGCGATTGCTTACTCTATCTCTCTCTCTCTCTCTCTCTTTGTCTCTTCTATATCTTGCATTCAATAATTGTCTTTATCATTTACATGCTTGATATACTCCCTTGTGCTCATAATTGCTATACTTGCTTGGGATTGTTGTTAACACTAGTATTCAACCAAGAGAGCCAACGTGGCACCTCAACCCATTCAAGGGGAATCTAGAGGAGCTTGTCCAGAGCCCTGCAAAGGGAATTCGGCAACACTCTTGTGTTATACATAAGTGTTTAATTAAAAGAAGTTTTATTTGGTCATATTTGTCATAGCTTCCGCATTATTTGCATCATTCGGCATTAAGTGACCATTAGATTAGCCAACACCTATTCACCCCCCTCTAGGTGTTATTTCAGTAACCCAACCTAGACTCTTAATTTTAGATGTCCAGATTAGAAGAAGATTTAGGAAGATTAAACGTAAGTTAGACTCTAAGATTAAGTGATGGAGGTGGCTAAAAGAAGGCAACCAAAGAGTTCTTGTAGATCGAGTAGTACATGAAGCAGATTGGAAAGCCCAAGATGATCCCAATACAACATGGAACAAAATTGCTAGCTACATTAAAAGAGTAGCTAAAGATGTACTTGGTGAGTCACGGGGTAGTGCTCCACCATGTAAGGACACATCATGGTGGAATGCAGAGGTAAAAGCTGTCATTAAGATCAAATGAGACTCTTATAGAGATTTGAAGAAAAATTATTATGGAGTGAGTTTTGAGAGGTGTAAGCTAGCCAAGAAGGAGGCTAAGAAAGCAGTTCAGAATGCAAGAGCTAAAGTGTACAAAGAAGTGTATGAGAAGTTGGACACCAAAGAAGTTGAAAAGGATATATATAGAATTGCTCGATTAAGGGAGAGAAAGACTAGAGACTTATGTACTGTGAGGTGTGTTAAAGATGAGGATCAGAAGGTTTTAGTTTGAAATAAAGAAATCAAAGAAAGATGGAGAGAGTATTTTGACAAATTGTTTAATGGTAATTCTACTCAAGACTTGGATGACCTTACCATTCAGTGCCAGGACATGAACCATAATTATATGCGCAGAATATGTGAATCTGAAGTTAAAGAGGCCTTGAAGAGGATGAAATCAAGAAAAGCTATTGGCCCGGATGGAATTCCTATTGAGGTATGGAGATGCTTAGGAGAGGTGGGCATGAGATGGCTGACAAACCTCTTTAACAAGATCTGACTAATTAAAAAGATGCCAAATCAGTGGAGGAAGAGTACCTTAGTACCTCTCTATAAGAACAAGGGTGATATCCAGAGTTGTTCAAACTATCATGGAATAAAACTCATGTGTCATACCATGAAGCTTTGGGAAAGGATAATTGAACACAGGTTAAGGCAAAATGTTACAATATTAGAGAGTCAGTTTGGGTTCATGCCGGGGCGATCGACGACAGAGGCTATTCATTTGCTTCGTCAACTTAGAGAGCGATTTTGAGAGAGGAAGAGACATTTACATATGGTCTTTATTGATTTAGAAAAAGCTTATGATAAGGTGTCAAAAGAGGTATTATGGTGGACATTGATGAAAAAGGGACTCCCTATCAAATATATTGACATAATTAAGGATCTGTACGATAGAGTAGTGACAAATGTCAGAACTTGTGGAGGCATAACAAGTGATTTTTCTATCACAATTGGATTGCATCAAGGATCTGCATTGAGTCCATTCTTATTTGTCATAGTGATGGATGAGCTTACTAGAGCTATTCAGGTTGAGATACCATGGTGCATGCTATTTGCTGATGATATTGTCCTAATCGATGAGACGAGAGCTGGGGTAAATGCCAAATTAGAGCTACGGAGGCAAACTCTAGAATCTAGAGGTTTTAGATTAAGTAGGGCCAAAACAGAGTATATAGAGTGTAAATTCAGTAAGCAAGGAATCTGAGATTATAGTATTGTGAGACTAGATGGATAAGAAATACCGATGAGCAGTCATTTTAAGTACTTGGGTTCTATTATCCAAAAGGATGGGGAGATTGATAGTGATGTCAACCATAGGATCCAAGCCAGCTGGTTGAACTGGATGAGCGCAATAGGAGTTTTATGTGATCGTAACACTCCGTTATGGCTGAAGGAAAAGTTTTATCAGACTGCTATTAGGCCAGCTTTGTTATATGACACAGAATGTTGGGCTATAAAAAGACATCATGCCCAGAAGATAAGTGTAGCAGAGATGCGTATGCTTCGGTGGATGTGTGGTAACACGCAGAGAGATAAGGTGAGAAATGAGGATATTCGTACTAAGATAGGTGTAGCCTCTATAGAAGAGAAGATGAGAGAAAATCGCCTACGATGATTTGGTCATGTGCAACGTAGACCTACAGATGCGCCAGTCTGGCGAGTAGAGCATATCAATTTAGGGTAAGTTAAAAGAGCGCAGGGGAGACCAAAGAAAACATGGATGGAGGCAATAAGACAAGATATAGAGGCTAAAGGTCTTAGTGAAGGCATATTACTCGATAGGAATGAGTGGAGAAAGCTGATCCATGTGCCCGATCTGGCGTAATTCTCTTTTAGTTCATGTAGCCCACCCCAAATACTTGGGACAAATGGCTTAGTTGTTGTTGTTTTGTTTGTAGGACTCTCACTGATGCGCAATTGAGTTACATTACAACCGAGAAGGAGTTCTTGAATGTAGTATTTGCATTAGAGAAATTCCGTCCCTATATACTTGGGTCCAAAACCACCATTTTAACCGATCATTCTGCGCTAAGATACCTTATGATGAAGAAAGATGCCAAGGCCCAACTAATTCATTGGATCTTGCTTCTTCAAGAATTTAATCTCAAGATTCGAGATAAGAAAGGCATAGAAAATGTCATTGTCGACCATCTCTCACGCATCTCAAAACTCAATGCAAGGAATTAGCCATCATGAATAACTTTTAGTTGCATTTAGGGAACCTTGGTTTGCCGACATAGTGAACTACTTAGTTACAAACCAAACTCCATCTCAGTAGTCTAAACAGGATATTTACTAGTTCTTATCTCAAGTCCGGTATTTCTTTTGGGAGGAACCATAACTTTTCAAGTACTATTCCAACCAAATCATTAGGACATGCATTCCCGATCAGGAAATTAAGAGCATTTTGTCTTTTTGTCACGAGCTTACATGCCGTGGACACTTTGGTCCCGCAAGACTGCTAAAAAAGTGCTACAAAGTGGGTTCTATTGGCCCACTTTGTTCAAAGATGCTTATGATTTTTGCAAGACGTGCACCAGATGCCAAATGATAGGAAAGATTTCAAAATGAAATATAATGCCCCTCAACACAATTCTAAAAATAGAACTCTTTAATGTTTAAGGCATCGACTTTATGGGTCCTTTTTCTAACTCATATGAAAACTAATATATATTGGTTGCTGTGGATTATGTGTCGGAATGGGTAGAAGCAATTCTGAGAAAGATTAATGACAGCAAGATTGTTAACAAATTCTTAAAAGAGAACTTTTTCTCGCGCTTTGGAACCCCTCGAGCCATTATTAGCGACAATGACAGTCATTTCTGCAATAGAATTTTCAAAGCTCTTATGCGAAAATACGCCATAACATATAAATTGTCCACACCTTACCACCCTCAAACCAGTGGGTAGGTAAAAGTCTCCAATAGACAAATTAAACTTATTTTGGAGAAGACTATGAGCTAAAATCAAAAAAATTGGTCCACCAAACTTTTAGATGCCTTATGGGCCTACAAGATTGCTTTTAAGATGATTTTAGGAATATCTCCATATAGGTTAGTCTTTAGGAAGGCTTGTCACTTACCCGTTGAGTTAGAGCATCGGGCTTTATGAGAATCAAGCAGCTAAATTTTGATTTAAACAAGGTCAAGGACCTTCAAAAATTATAAATTTCCGAATTAAAGGAGTTGAAAAATGAGGCCTATGAGAATACAAAGATAACAAAAGATAGAATTAAGATTTTTCATGATAAACATATCATAAGAAAAACTTTTATCCCCGGTCAAAAAATCTTACTCTATAATTCTAGGCTTCATCTTTTTTCTAGAAAGCTAAAATCGAGATGGATTGGGCCATTCGTTGTTAAGATCGTATTTACACACGGTGCTGTAGAGATTAGTGACACCAAGAATGGGAATAATTTTAAGATAAATAGTCAATGCCTTAAACTTTTCTTGAAATCGGTACCGGTTAATGAAACGGCTATGGGTCTATTCAACCCAGTGTATCGATAACTTCACCTTTTTTACATTTTGTTTCATGCATTTATACATATCTTTCATACATTGGAGACAATGCATGAGATAGGTATGAGGGAGGGTTCTAACATGACATCAAAGAATAAAAAAACTTTTTGAAAAGAGAAACAATATTTTGACCTATTTTTTAGAAAGTGAGCCAATTTTAAGGAATAAAAAAATATCATAATTAGGATTCCTTATACTTAGTTAAAATAAGATTATTTGTTTGATTTCTAGGATTAGAAAGAAAAAATTAGAAAAGTAATGTAGTCTTGATTTTTACCTTATTGAAATATACATACTTTATACACATACACACTTAGGGTTCAAAAACAAAAATTCTTAGCCCTTATAAAAAAAAAGAGAATATGTATGTATGAAAAAATAAACAAATCTAATTACTGATTAGCTAAATGTTTTAGTCGAAGCAAGCCTTGTATTTATGCAAAAGATAATTACATAAGTTTGAAATATATATATATATCAAAAATTCTTTGATTAAGCTGGGTATTTGTGCCACATAAAACATAAGTATTCATGCCTAAAAGTGGTCCATCCTATAAAAACATTTAGTTTTATGGCCTTATTTGCTCAAGTCCTTAGGTCCTTGGGGTGTTTCTCACCCAATGCCCTAAGACCGCTCGGTTTGGAAGTCACTGATCTAAAGTTCGTTACATGAGCAGATTAGGAAGCTTAATAGAACTAAGGGATAATACCATCAAAAATTTATAAAAATAAGACATAAGAGTAAGAGTTGAAGAATCTCGAGTCAAAATTTCACAGTCACGAAGGTGCATATGACTTAGGATAAAATAATAGACTAGATGAGTAATACAGTTTGACTCTTTTCCTTGATTGATATCAAGTTTTTTGAATAGAGACTAAGTTTAAGAGTGAAAAGTTTGGTTTTCTTATAACTTATAGATTACTTAAAATTTTACAATAATACTTCAAATATTTTCTCATCTTTTCAAAATATGTTTTCAAAATATTAACACTTTGTTTCTCTTTCTTTTTAGATTTTGTGAGTGTAATCCACTGAAAATCCTCATAAGACAAAATTTGTCCTCTAGGGATAACCTAGAGGTTTAAAGGCTTGCTGTACATGCTCAGTGTAGTCGTGTAACCTGCAAAAGTGACACAATAACTTCTTAGTCATTTGAGTTTTTGCTCGAGGACGAGCAATAGATAAGTGTGAGGGTGCGATTGTACACGTTTATTACATGTTTATCGCACGTTAAATTCCTGCATCTATTTTTTACAGAATCATGCTAATAATTGTGTCTTAATTTGTAGGCTTATCCTAATTAAAAGGGAGAAGATTAGGCTAAATAATACTAGTTGAAATAAGATTTAACTGATTTATTTGGTTAACTGAAGATAATCCCAGATTTAGTTTGGTTAGTTCAGATTCCTAGAGATCTATTCGGTTAAATGGAGAATCAATGAAGATCAACGAAGATCAGGTTAAATCAGATATCAACTGAAAATCTAGTTAGACAAAAGGTGAAATCAGCGAACCAGGGATCGCCGCTTCTTGGATGTGGCCATCCAGGCTGCAGATCCATGGCAATCCTGAGGAGATAGGAGAGTGCTAGCTCCTCCTATCTTTAGATGCTTCCCATTGATCCTTTTTTGGCTATAAATACTTCATTCTACGGAGTTCAACAAGACGAAGACTAGGATTAACTTATAGCTTTATTTTTTTGAATTTAGGATCATTGTTAGATAGTTTTGAGAAATTGTATCTCAGTTCTTTACTTTATAGTTCAGTCCAGCACCAAGTGAGAGGAGGAAAAGAATGTGTAATTTGCCATTGAAGTGACAATTAAAGGAGATTCACCTAACTTATTCTACTTTACTCAATCTTACTGGTATGTTTATGTTTTTTATTCATTCTATTATTTTTCTTTCTTCATAATGTGTAGCTAATTTTCGTCCTTCTTAGCTTACTGATCTCTTCTCTCTATTTTTGATCTTGATTAATTTTCATGCAAAAAACCCAATTAAATCATTTGAATGCCTAACTTTAAGCCTTACTTCTAGTGACTATTCTTGAAGGCACATAAGGATAGGATTGATTTTTAAACTTACTAATGAAGTTAATCTTTAAGAAAGAACTTGTTTTTATTTCATGCTTGCTTAATTGCCTTGATCATTTACCATTCAATTCAAGAACGATTTAAAAACTAAAGTTCAATTTTTTAAAAAAATATCTAATGAGTTTTACTTGACTTCTCTTTTAAAAAATTAAACTTTTACCTATGATCATATTGAGGTATTAAAACTTTCAAGAGAAAATCTAGATTGGATAAAGATTAGTGAGCTCGGATCTCTCTTTTTATTAAATACAAATAAGCATCACTCTCAAAGTCTTCTTAAAAATCATCTTTTCAAAACCTATTCTAAAGCTTAAATTTTTCTTTGAATCACTTCTTTACACTCCATATTCTTTTCTCCAAAAAAAATCAACACTTAAACTTGCTTTTCCCAAAAATACCGATATGCTTGCATTGCATCTCTCATCATGGACCCGACCCGTTAGGCCTAAGATACACGGTATTTTAATTTCTCAATCAGAGGTGTCTCGAGGTTGGGCCCGAGACTCTCGCTCCTCGGGGTTGTATATGAGCCGACTAGCGTGTTGGGTGTGTTGACTGCTTGCGGCACTACTAAGGCGGCAGGACACGTGGCTTGATCTCTGAGGTTGGCCAGATCTTTACCACTACACTTTTATTTTTATCAAGTTTTATTGAGTTTTCTTGTTTTCTCGTTTTCTTATTTTCTTCTCTCAACCCAAAAGCAACATCCAATTCTTTTTCTCTTTCTTTCCTTCTGTTCTTTGTTTTTCTTTTCAAAACAAAGAAGAACTTGTTTTCGAATTTAGAAAAAGTGATGGGAACACATCTTAGCATCCCCTTTTGTGGACATGACATGTTAGCCTTAGAACTACATGGTACATTGAGGGCCAACGCACTACACACATATGTTCTCTGTTTCCAATCGATTTCAGTGTTTTGGTTTTATTTCAATCAAAGTTTGTAGGTGTTGCGGCACCAAGTGATCTTGCAAGATCAGTTCTAGTGAAATATTTCATTGCGATGAAGCCTGGGACGTAACTCAAGTTGCTCGAACCTTGAAATAATTCTCTCGTATTTGTAATTGCTTCTCTTTCATCTCACTCTTGTTTAAATATCTTGCATTATTATAATTACTTATCCTTATGGTTGATTTTTTTTTTTGTTTACACTCATTTAAACCAAGAAATCAATTAAGCACATCAACTATTATTTAAGAGAAATCATGAGGAGAAGTTCAGATGTGATTAGTTTACAGTTCTGCATTATTATATCACATTTCCCTACCAATTTATGAATAATATATCATTTCTAATTGTGTTTTGGTCTACTTTGCAGATAAATCAAGAGTCTAGGGGCAAAAGCGTAATAAGAGCTTAATTAAACCCATTTTCGGGTAACTAAATCCGCATTTCTTGGAGACCGAGCAAGGGATTTTCTAAAAGATACATTGAACCTATACCCTTGCGCACGTCAGACGAGAATCTAGATAGAAATAACCGAATCTGAGCACATCTAGATGGTCCTCGAAGTGAAACGAACCCACGCACCAAAACCAGGGACCCAAGTCCTTGGTATTACCGCGGAAACGCTGCTATGGCCGCATTTTCGCTGCCCTATGGTGGGCCCACGCGTTGATTTTTGACGATGTTGGCCCAAAGGCCCATCACTCTAGTTTTGATGATGATCAACTCATGTAGTTATAGTATTAATGATCTTGTGTTTAATTAGTGACAGATTCATAATCAAGATCTTAGTAGGTGTGTAGCTTCAACAAAGGACTTAAAGTCAAGTTTTTGGAGCTAGCACGGTTTGATTCAAGAGCTTGTGCATCAAGACCACATCAAGTACTCAAGAGGAGTCTAGCTCTATGGATTGTGTTTGGACTAAGTCAAGAAGGAGAAGAAGACTTCAAGTGAAGACTTCAAGATCAAGACTTGTGTCTAGGTTTGTTTTTATAAGATTTTGTTTTTAGATAAAATGTAAAGGATAGAATAGTTGGTGGATTGCTCAAGTATACCATTTACACACACACACTCTTGATTTAGATGAGTTTTCATAAAAGAATTTTTATTTTGGAAAAATACAAAAGAATTTTCTTTTTGAAAAATATCGGTTTGGTTTTTGGTATTTAAGGTTTACATGTATTTAACCAAAATCATATTTAGTGCTTAATGTCAAAAACATAGATATTTCACCATGTATGTGTAGTGGATCATATCCATACACTCTATGCTTTAAAAGTTGTTTAAATATCTTGTTTTTGTATTTGGAGAAGTTTTGAAAAAATCAATTTTAGGAAAAATACAGTTTTCATTTTTAGCCAAAATTTCCAAGTTACAAAAATAGTTCGAATTGTTTGTAACATATCTTGATTTTGCTCAAGCATGTTTGATTATCAAAGTATAATGTTAAAACTATTTTGTAGATTTTTCATGATTTTATGGGATTTTAATTGAGCCAAAATAACCAAGTTTTTAATCCCAGAAATTTTCTGTACTGGCTTCTGCCGGTCGACCGGGCATGAAGTCGGTCGACCGACGCGCACAGACGTGCATGCCAGGCTTTGCTGGAGGGCCGGTCGACCGACCCGGTCGACCGCCAAAGAGCCTCTGCTCTCTGGAAAGCCCCGGTCGACCGGGCCGGTCGACCGGCAGAGAGACCTGCTCTCTGTTCCAGGGTCTCGGTTGACCGGTCGGTCGACCGCTGCCCCAACGGTCAGAAATCTGACCGTTGGCGGTCGACCGTCAGGCCATTCTGGCTCCCAACGGCTAGTTTTTCTACCCCTATAAATTGGGACTTTTGGAGGCTGTTTTCAACAAGATTTTAAGTGGATTTTTACACCAGTTTTACCTACTCTTTCATGAGGTTTTCTCCACTTATATTAGAGCCAATATTTCCAATCAAAAGGGGAGTTTTATCAAGAGTGTTTAAAAGTGATTTTCTTGAGTTTTCCTCCACCATTCCAATCCTTATTTTCTCACAAACACTTGAGCAACCCATTGACATATTCATCCTATAGGAGTGTTATTGTGAGAGTATTTGTTGGTGATCAAAGTGTTTAGATCACCAAGAGTTCCTTCTTGTACTTTGAGGAGGCGGACAAGTGTGTTCGCGGTGTTTCGAGTTCGTGTGTGAACTCCGTGTTTGAGGTGCGGTCTCGGCGAGCTTGTGGGCTTGTGGTGTGTACGGGACTAGAGAGTCCAAGAGTTCTAGTGGGAACTCCTTGTAGGTGTTGGGGCACCGAGTGATCCGGTGGGATCGGTTTATAGTGGAAATCCTTCAAGTGTGAAGGCGGGGATGTAGAGCAAGTGTGCTCGAACCTCGAAACAAATCTCCCGTGTTTGCGATTGCTCACTCTCTATCTCTTATTATTGTTTATATCTTGCATGCTTTATTGTCTTTATCATTATATGCTTGATATATATTGTGAGCTTAATTGTTATATGCTTGGGGATTGTTTGCTAACACTTGTATTTAACCAAGAGAGCCAACGCGGCACCTCAACTCTTATTTAGAGGAATCTTGAGGAGTTAGTCCAGAGCCCTTCACGGGGAATTCGGCTACACTCTTGTGTTGTACGTGGTGTTTAGTGTAATAAGTTTTTAGTTTGCATTAATAGTTTTTAATTCCGCATTTAGTGACCGGGCGGTCGACCGTCAGGCCATTCTGGCTCCCAACGGCTAGTTTTTCTACCCCTATAAATTGGGACTTTTGGAGGCTGTTTTTAACAAGATTTTAAGTGGATTTTTACACCAGTTTTACCTACTCTTTCAAGAGGTTTTCTCCACTTATATTAGAGCCAATATTTCCAATCAAAAGGGGAGTTTTATCAAGAGTGTTTAAAAGTGATTTTCTTGAGTTTTCCTCCACCATTCCAATCCTTATTTTCTCACAAACACTTGAGCAACCCATTGACATATTCATCCTATAGGAGTGTTATTGTGAGAGTATTTGTTGGTGATCAAGTGTTTAGATCACCAAGAGTTCCTTCTTGTACTTTGAGGAGGCGGACAAGTGTGTTCGCGGTGTTTCGAGTTCGTGTGTGAACTCCGTGTTTGAGGTGCGGCCTCGGCGAGCTTGTGGGCTTACGGTGTGTAAGGGACTAGAGAGTCCAAGAGTTCTAGTGGGAACTCCTTGTAGGTGTTACGGCACCGAGTGATCCAGTGGGATCGGTTTATAGTGGAAATCCTTCAAGTGTGAAGGCGGGGATGTAGAGCAAGTGTGCTCGAACCTCGAAACAAATCTCCCGTGTTTGCGATTGCTCACTCTCTATCTCTTATTATTGTTTATATCTTGCATGCTTTATTGTCTTTATCATTATATGCTTGATATATATTGTGAGCTTAATTGTTATATGCTTGGGGATTGTTTACTAACACTTGTATTTAACCAAGAGAGCCAACGCGGCACCTCAACTCTTATTTAGAGGAATCTTGAGGAGTTAGTCCAGAGCCCTTCACGGGGAATTTGGCTACACTCTTGTGTTGTACGTGGTGTTTAGTGTAATAAGTTTTTAGTTTGCATTAATAGTTTTTAATTCCGTATTTAGTGACCATTAGATTAGCCATCACCTATTCACCCCCCTCTAGGTGATTTTACAGACGCGTGGCCTCGTCTCGTCTTCTGGAACCTCCTTTTGCCTATAAATACTACAGGGTTTGGCCGAAACGCAAGCAGATTGAAAATAGGCTTGGTTTTCTATCTTTTAGTGTAGTGTAGGTGTTCTTCTTCTTTCTTTATATTTTTATTTTCTTTTAAATTCATATATTAAGGCAGAGAGATTCAGTGAGAGAAAGAGAGAGATTGATGTAAGAGATGGTGACAATCTATGTAAGCTTTCTCCTTTCTTCAATGGTTTCTTCTCAACCTCTAACATGACTAGCTAACTTTCATTTCATGACAATCTAACTACAACCACTAATCATCTAACCCCTTCTTGATAATCCACATAAATTTAATAGCCTCTATAAGGCCTTGCTCTTGCAAGAGCCATTGATGGCTCATACTGATGGATTCTAACATTCTAACATTTCTATCATCTAACCCACTAACTTACTAATTTGTAATATCTTCTTTATTTCATGCTTACCTCTAACCGATTTTGATGATCTAATAGTAGCTTGCAACTTATTGTGTGGTATGGATGTGTGATTTGAATGTTGATTAATAATCTTATGTGCCATGCTTTGTATCGTCTCTTAAAGCCAAGAACTAGTGATGGCTAAGGATCCATGTGAGGCAACTATCACTAAAAGGTTAGCATGATTAGTGGAGCAATTAGTAGTTAGTAGCCATAAGTTTTCTTTTATCTTATTTTAAAAATCTATTTCAAACATTTTTATCATTTTCTTCATTGTTTTCACTAACTTCTTGTTTCATCTTCTTTTTGTTTTCATAACCACTCCTCTTTTTATTTTCACATCACCGTTTCATAGCTTTCTCCCCTATCACTTTTGAATTTCTTTTCTTTTCATTTCTTTTTCTTTTTCTCACTCTTTAACAAAGAAGACTTGTTATCATAACACGTGAATAAAAATTGTTAATGCTTCCATTGCCTCCCATCTCTGTGGATTCGATCCGTTGAGCCAATGCTATAACGGAAGTATCGAGGGAACATTAGCACACATATAATTTCATTAATTTCACAAAATACACATTTAAAGTGCTTGGTTCCGTCCGATCAAATTTTTAGCGCCTTTGTCGGGACGGGAATGGTTATGATTTCACGTTTTTGTTAACATTTTCTTCTCTGTTTTGGTGTGCAGGACAATCTTTACAGGAGCTTAACACTACAGAACAAACACTAGCTTTGCATCTCCCTGCTCTAGAAAATAGCGACCCAAAGAAAAGCCACGAAAACGCGACTTTTGTTGCAGATATGCGGCGATTTTGTGATAATTGTGTATCTTGTTGTGCTGGGCTATGTTCATTGTAATAGCTAGTTGATCTATATTATTACTTTTCTGCTTTGATTGCCCGAGCACTACAATAAATTAAAGAACTAAAATATGGTATTTGGATGCTTTTAAAACGGTTTAGACATTTACATTTAGGCACGTGTCAATTCAATTCCAATATACTATATTTTGTTCTGTTGTTGTGATCTGGACTGAGGTATACATATGGCATTGCATATAGCATAGAACAAACACGTGGGTAATTTACTCACTTTTTGTGCTATTCTTGTCTATATTGCACACTTGCACGAATTGAAATTAAGAGCAAAACCCAATACAAGATAAGGTGGGAATTTCATCACCCTTCCTTAGCCCAAAAATCACCACCCCACTCACACAACCCAAACCCAAATAAAAATTGATAGACGTTGGCCCCTAGGGACATCTCAAACTCATTAAGAGATTGACCGAGGGTGGAACTTGTTTTGAATCTTACTCTTATAAAATCGGTGTCTAAGGTTGAGGATTAAGAGGTTACGCCTCGAAGATACCATAGTTTAGCGTAATTAAGGCCTGTTGCTTACGTACGGATACCTCCCACCGTATTTTGTCCCTACCTGGCCGATTAGCTTGTGGTCAGATTCATACAACAACCTCCCTCGGGTAATCGACCAGTTAGGAGTCGTCTAGGTCTAGGTCAACCTTAGTTTAGGCTTGGTTTTGATTTTTTCTTTTCTTTTTGTTTGCCACTTGCTTTTTCTTTTTTTTTTTTTGTGATTGTTTGTGAAATAAAATTCAACAATAACAATTTTTTCAATCCTAATATGAATCCATATTTCACACCGACCCCATTTGATTCAGATAATTCCAACCCGGCTTTTTACAATATGAACCAATCAAATACACCAGGTTGGACTTATCTGAATCAATATAACCCATATCCCTAATCTTATGACCATAATTTTCAAAATAATTTTAAATCTTCACAGAGTCAATGGGGATTCAACTCCCCCGAGTCAAATTTTCAACCATCTTGTCTACAATTTTCATAGTTTTCATAATATTCATTCCCTAATTTTGCTTCCTATACTCCTTTTCTAAAACCACCAATTGAAAAAAAAATCCGAGTTAGAAAAAAGTATAGAAGTCGTACAAGTCATGCTTGAGTCCCAACAAAAGAAGCTCAATTCACCAATTTCACAATATTTTCATGATTCATACTCAGTTTCACCTATTCAAAATGACCAACCATCTGCCCTGAAAATGAGTATGGAGTGCTTTCGTAAGTCTGAGCTTCAATCTCAAAATATGTTGACTCATAATCTTCATTATCTTTCCAAAATTAAGATTTCTACACTCCCTTTCTGGAACATCCACTTGAAGAAACATCATATCTAGAAAAGAGTATAAAAATCTTGCAGGAGGCCGCACTACAATTTCAAAAATCTTCTGCCCAGTCTATCAATAGGTTAGAACACAATTGGGTCAATTGGTCAACATTTATAGGAATGAAGAAATTCTCTCTTATCAACTTTTGATCAATTCAGATATCTCTAACTCTATGGATTTGACCCAGGACTCTTGTTGTTTTGGAAAACAAGATTCAATGTTAGCACACCCATCTGAACTTGACCAAACTTCAAATTCCATTGATATTTTGACAAGTTATCCTTTTCCTGAAATTAAACTTGAGCATGAATATGATCCCGAACCCCAACTTGGTAATTCAATTCCACTTTTTGATTCAATGTTGACTCCGATATCTTTACCTCACTTCAATCCTTTTTCCGAGTCAACATTGGATCCTGTGCCAATCCATCATGAAATTAAATCATCAATTTTTTATGATCAACAAATTAAACTCGACATATTTCATACTTTTGAATGTCCCATTGACAAATTAGCAAGTTTTCCTTTTAAAGAAATTGAACTTAGACAAGAATGTAACTTCGATTCTCAAATTTGTGCTCCAGTTCAAATTCCTGAATCAATATTGACTCCTGTTTTGCTACCCAATTTGAGCAACATTTTAGAGTCAATTTTGATTCCCATACCTATTATTCTTGAACTTGAATCACCTATCTTAGAAAGTCACATTCATTGTGGGGGAATGAATGTGGACTTGAATTTCAACTTCTTGATTTGGACCCGATTCCTGAACCAATTTTGACTCCTAAACTTTTACTTAACTTAATTCAAATTCCTAAGTCAGTATTAGTTCCTGCACTTCCTGAGTCCAAATCAATCATTCCATCTTTTCACACTTCATTTTGGAGCAAGGGTGTTGATAAAATTGACTCTGAAATTATTTTGAAAATTTAGAAATTAGATGGGGTAAAATTCTTAATAAAAATTATCTATGCTCACATCATAATAATGGGTTGTATTATAGAGGTCTCTAGTTGGTTCCTCCAAACTCCATGCAAATTGAATTGGGCCGCATTTCGTGGACCAATCAGATCACCACCGGAACCACCACCTTGTGGTGATTTTTCCTTGCCTCTCTATTTGTTTCATGCATACATTGAGAACGATGCATGAGATAAGTGTGGGGGAGGGTTTACTAATGTAGAGTTTTTAGATTTTCTTTCTTTTACACTTCTTTTAGGATATTCTTAGAATTTTCCTTTGTATAGGATTTTTTCCCTTTTTTTAAATACTTTTTGAAATAATAGACAACGTTTTGATCTATTTTTAAAGAAAATTAAGATGATCTCAGAAATTAAGGAAACCTTAATTATGACATCTTAAACTTAGTTAAAATAATAGATCTTATTTAAAATTATAGGTTAAGTATAAAGATTGGGGAGATAATTTTATCTTGAATTTTTTGCCTTAGATAGTTTGCACTTCACACAAACACAATTTTTGGGATGGAAACAAAGAACTAAAATATCATAAAGCAAAAATAAATAATATGTGTGTGTGTGTGTGTGTGTGAAGGAAAAAATCACTTATTAAGCTGGATAACTATGCCTCAAAAAGCATGATTATTCACGCCTAAAGGTGATAATAACGAACAAATAATTCCTCTTAATTTTGTGGTCTTGTTTACTCGAGTTCTTAAATCCGAGGGATGTTTTCTCATCTGGTACCCTAAGACCGTCTGATTTGGGAGTCATCGGTTAAAGGCTCACTACCCGGGTGAACTAGAAAGCCTAAGAAAACTAAGGGAAGAAAAAAAGAAAAAAAAGAAAGAATATATATATCTAAATAAATGGCTTGAAGGTTAGAGTTGAAATCCTAGAAATTTTCATTGTCATAAAGTGCATAATATCCAGGTTTTATGAAGGATAAAATATTCAATCCAGTTTTGAATTCTTATCTTAATTGATGACAGATCTTGCATATAGATTAAGTTTAAGGAAGAATAATTTTTGGTGGACTTATGATCTTAGATCGTGTTGGTCCCGAGATGATGCCAATTATAGGATCTACTATACACGTCAACACTCAAACAAAGATATTAGCGTTACAGAAATAAAGTACTTGCAATAAAGAAAAATAAATTACAGAAAAGATAACAATCGCAAACACAAGGATTTATCCTAGTTCGGTCCTCGTGACCTATATCCAGTCCCCAAGCCACCCGCTTGAGATTTTCCTTTATCCTTCGATTTTGTACACCCAAAATCAACACCTTGCACACCACTTGACAAATTCCCTTTGCCAAATGTGTACAACTCTTCTTACAACCAAGAAGAGCACAATATCTTGTACAAACTCTCTTCAACCCGAAGACGCTCTTGTATAATGCTCCTCATTGAGTGATTACAAACTTTCCTATAAGCCTTGAATCTGTATGTGATCGTGGACAAGGGCTATTATAGGTGGACTCTGAGAAATCTTCAATATAGAGTAGGAATTTGAATGAAGAACTGAAAGTGAAAAACAGTTTTCTGAAAACAGATTTTTCAACAGAGTTTTTGGGCAGAAAACTATTGATTTGAATTGGTGTTTTTAGCCTAGGATAACATCCCTATTTATAGCTGAAATCTATAGTCAGTTAGGGTCAGTTAGGATAGTTATCAGGACAAATATGAATATTGAAACGTTGAATAAAACACCAGAAAATAGAAATTGTCCAACAGTCAGAAACTGCCATTAGTCGACTAGGGGTTGGGGGTTAGTCGACTAGGGTAGGCAATTTAGACTGGGTTAGTCGACTAATCTTGGGTATAAGTCGACTACATAAGACTGAAACAGATATGCAAGTTTCTGGAAACTACAATTAGTCGACAAGCAGGAATTATAAGTCGACTATAACATGTATTAGTCGACTAATCATTTTGATAAGTCGACTAACAATCCTATTAGTCTGCTAATAGCAAGGGTCAAGTCTACTAATAGGAAAGGTCAAGTCTACTAATAGGAAGGGTCAAGTCTACTAATAGGTGGTCAAGTCTACTAATAGAAAGGGTCAAGTCTACTAATAGACTAATGATGTGTATGTGATGTTGGCCCAAAGGCCCATCACTCTAGTTTTGATGATGATCAACTCATGTAGTTATAGTACTAATGATCTTGTGTTTATTTAGTTTCAGATTTGTGATCAAGATCTTAGTAGGTGTGTAGCTTCAACAAAGGATTTAAAGTCAAGTTTTGGAGTTAACACGGTTTGATTCAAGAGCTTGTGCATTAAGGCTACATCAAGTACTCAAGAGGAGTCTATCTCGTTGGATCAAATTTGGACCAAGTCAAGAAGAGGAGAAGACTTCAAGTGAAGACTTCAAGATCAAGACTTGTGTCTAGGTTTGTTTTTATAAGATTTTATTTTTAGATAAAATGTAAAGGATATAATAGTTGGTGGATTGCTCAAGTATATCTTACACACACACACTCTTGATTTAGATAAGTTTTTTATTAAAGAATTTTTATTTTGAAAAATACAAAGAGTTTTTCTTTTTAAAAAATACCGGTTTGATTTTTAGAATTCAAAGTATATATGTTTTAACCAAAACCAAATTTAGAGCTTAATGTCAAAAATATAGATATTTCACCATGTATGTGTAGTGGATCATATCCATACACTCCTTGCTTTAAAAGAGTTTAAAATATCTTATTTTTGTATTTGGAGAAGTTTTGGAAAAATCAATTTTGAAAAAATACAGTTTTCGTTTTTAGCCAAAATTTCTAAGTTACAAAAATAGTTCAAATTATTTGTAACATGTCTTGATTTTGCTCAAGCATGTTTGATTATCAAGTATAATACTGAAACTATTTTTGTAGATTTTTAGAGATTTTATGAGATTTTATCAAAGAAAATACCAAGTTTTTGATCCCTAAAATGTTCTGATCTGGCTTCTGCCGGTTGACTGGACCGGTCGACCGAGCTTGAAGTCGGTTGACTGAGACGGTCGACCGACGTGCACAGAACGTACACGCCAGGACTGCTGGAGGGCCGGTCGACCGACCCCGGTCGACCGCAGAGAGCTTCTGCTCTCTGGAAAGCCCTGGTCGACCGGGCCGGTCGACCGGCAGAGAACTCTGTTCTCTGTTCCAGGCAACGGTCGACCAGGCCGGTTGACCGACGCCCCAACGGTCAAAAATCTGACCATTGGCGGTCGATCGGGCCGGTCGACCGCCAGTCGCCTGGGCTGAAAACTGCCCAACGGCTAGTTTTTTCTAGCCCTATATAAAGAGGGCTTTTGGGGCTGTTTTCTCTAAGATTTTCAAGTGGATTTTGCACCAGTTTTTCCTACTCTATTAAGATATTTCTCCACTTGTTTAGAGCCAATATTTTCAATTAAAAGGGGAGTTTATCAAGAGTGATTTCAAAGTGATTTTCTTGACTTTTCCTCCACCATTTCAATCCTAGTTTTCTCACACACAACACTTGAGCTATCCATTGCTATATCTACCTATAGGGATCTTTGTTGTGAGAGGATTTTAGGTGATCAAAGTGTTGTGATCACCAAAGTTCTACTTTGTACTTGAGGGGCGGACTTGCGGGTTCGCGGTGTTTCGAGTTTGTGTGTGAAATCTTTGTTTGAGGTACGGCCTCGGCGAGCTTGTGGGCTTGCGGTGTGTACGGGACTAGAGAGTCCAAGGAGTTCAAGTGTGAACTCGCCTTGTAGGTGTTGCGGCACCGAGTGATCCGGTGGGATCGATTTTAGTGAAAATCCTTCATAGTGTTGAAGGCGGGGACGTAGAGCAAGTGTGCTCGAACCTCGAAACAAATCCCCGTGTTTGCAATTGCTCTCTCTATCTCTATCTCTTACTTGTTTATATCTTGCATGCTTCTATTGCTTTCATCTTTAATTGCTAGATTATACATTGTGTGCTTAATTGTTATATGCTTGGGGTTTGTTTGCTAACACTCGTATTCAACCAAGGGAGCCAACGTGGCACCTCAACTCTTATTTAGAGGAATCTTGAAGAGTTAGTCCAGAGTCCTTCACGGGGAATCCGGCTACACTCTTGTGTTATACGTGGTATTTAGTTTAAGAAGTTTTAGTTTGCATTAAATAGTTTTTAATTCTGCATTAATTGACCATTAGATTAGCCATCACCTATTCACCCCCCTCTAGGTGATTACATGTGTGTTTCAAGGCTTTTAACAAACTATTAAATATTACAATACACATCAATAGCAACTCTCATTGGGAAGTCTTGATCATGTAGAACTCTTGAATAGACTTGTAAGATAGAGCTCCATTGAAATGGCTTCACAAATGTATCATCAAAAGCAAGGTCCAACAGATCACTTATATTTTTGCAAAATATTTTGTAAACTTGTCTCTCTTTCAAATGTGTTTTCAAAATACTAACATTTGTCTTCTTTCTTTATGAAGTTTGTGAGTGTAATCCGCTAAAAACCCTCAGGAGACAACACTCCTCCTCTAGGTATAACTTAGAGGTTTAACGGTTTGTTGCACACGCTCAGTGCAATCGCGTCACCTGCGAAAGTGGTGTAAGAACATTTGTAATATAGTTTTTCTTTTTCTTGTTTTGCTCGGGACGAGCAAAAGATAAGTGTGGGGGTGTGGTCAGTCTACAATTCTGCATTATTATATCACATTGTTTGAAGGCGAGCGAAGTATGACAAATAGGATCTTCCCCATTCCCGATTTGCAACTATGAAATGAGGAGGCAGGCTACACTACCATAGAAATGGATATCCATCACTATAAGCCATCAACGGCACTTGCAAGGGAAAGGCAACTTCGAGGCTATCGGATTCATTTGGATCCACAAACACAGAAGAGGGAAGCAAACGAAAACAAGAATAGAAAAGAAAACTTTGATTCGATTCAAATAACAATGAAAGAAAAGATTACTTACACCGGTGTCACCCTTAGTACAAGCTTGATCTTATTCCTCCATGAAAGTATCCTCTCCTCTTAATTACATAAAGAAAATAAAAATTACATAAAAGAAAACTAAAAACCTAAGTTACAAACTACAGTATAGCCTAAATTCTACTCTTTGCTTGGTCGTCCATTTGCCTTTGAGAGTGCAGGTATTTATAGGAGAAATGCAGAGGGTAGAGGAGTATGAAGATAGGGGAAGCTGGTTATTTCTGAATTTGAATCCTCCCCTTATCTCCAAACTTGATTTGATGTGAATATTCAGTTCTGATCTGCAGCTTGTTGTCGTATTGATTGCTGAATATAACTTACAAATGACAGAATTAGAAATAATGATCAACGTAAGAGTTGTATCCCTTTAAGTCTTCTTTCGGTTCATCTTAAATCATTAGCTTGAGATTCGGTAGTGAAAGTTATGATTCAAATACTAAAATGTATCCAGTCTAAATTTGAGTCAATATTGCTTCATCTCATCTGTTGATCTTCTCTTTATCCATTTATCCCTTTGGATTTTGAATTTGGACTCTGTATTTGACGTTATCCTCGATTGATTTTTAGTTTTAACTACTTGATTCACTAAAAACTGAATTTAACCAATAGAATTTGGGATCATCCTCCTCTAACCAAATAGATCTAGTTAAATCTGAATTTAACTTATATTTATTTGATTTTATCCTCTTTCTCCCCATGATTATCTTCTGTAAAATAGACATTTAAGATAAGGAACTTAGCAGATTTATTACATGATAAATGTGAAAATGTAATAAAGAATAATGCAATAAATGTGTGCAATCATATCTTTCTGAACATAATGAAGAAATCAATAAAGTTATATTGAATAATGCTCCTGAATACTTGACATAGACATCACCAAGAATTCAATAAGTTGTTATCAATGCTGCTGCAATTGAGGCCACAATTGTCTTTGCTAGTGATATTGGAGATGAATTGTTCTCTATTTTGGTTGATGAGGCTCGTGATATATAAGTAAAAGAACAAATGTTGTTGCTTTGCGTTTTGTGGATAGAGAGGGGTATGTAATTGACCGCATTATTGGGGTTGAACATATTGATACTAGTTCTTTATCTCTTAAAGCAGCTATTGAATCACTTTTCTCTAGACATGTATTCAGTATATCAAGTTTGCGTGGACAAAGTTATGATTGAGCTAGTAATATGCAAGGAGAATTTAACGGTTTCAAAAGTTTGATTTTGAAGGAGAATGAAAGTGCTTTTTATGTTCATTATTTTGCTCGTCAACTCCAATTGACACTTGTAACCGTTGCAGAAAACCATAAGAAGAAATGCTTACTTTTTAATTTGGTTACAACTTTATCAAATGTTGTTGGAGGTTCATGCAAGCATAAGGACATCCTTCAAGAAAAGTAAAGGGATTTGTCAGGGAAAAATTATGACTGGGAGAGGTATGAATCAAGAAAGGACATTAAAGAGACCAGGAGAGACGCGGTGGAGTTCTCATTTCGATACACTTGTGAACTTGATATATTTATTCTCTTCCTTATCGGCGTGCTTGAGGTTTTTGCAGAGAATGAAACACTTTCAATACATAAAGTGTAAGCAACTGATTTGTTAGATACAATATAATGTTTTGAATTCATATTTCACTTGCACTTGATGAAAATGGTCTTGAGAATTAAAATGATTTATCACAAGCATTGCAGAGAAAAGATCAAGACATTGTGAATGCCATGAATCTTGTAAAATTCTCTAAGCATCATTTACAGAAGATGAGAGATGAAGATTGGGAATCTCTTTTCGGTGGAGTTTGTTTATTTTGTGATAAGCATCATATAATTGTCCCAAATATGTTAGATTTATTTGTTATTCGAGGGAGATCACGCCGCAATTTTGAAGAAAGCACGAACCTTCATCATTATCGTGTTGAAATATTTTATGCAGTGATAGGTATGCAACTTTAAGAGTTGAATAACCTGTTTAATAAAGTGAACACCGAGTTGTTATTATGTATGTCTTGTCTGAATCCAGCTGATTCTTTCTCTGCTTTTGATAAGAGAAAATTGATTCAATTTGCAGAGTTTTACAAATCAGATTTTTTTCCAGTAGAGCTAGCGGCACTTGATTTTCAACTTGAGAATTATATTCTTGATGTTCGCTCTGACAGATAGTTTTCTGAAATTAAAGGAATTGGTCTGCTTGCTAAAAAATTGGTTCAGTTAAAAAAGGATAAAACCTATAATTTGGTATATTTTCTTGTGAAGCTTGCATTAATCTTACCTGTTGCAACTGCAACCATCGAACAAGCATTCTCTGCAATGAAGTTTATCAAGAATTCACTGTGTAATAGAATGGATGATGAGTTGATGAATGATTGCTTGGTGACATATTGAAAGGACATATTTGACAGTATTGAAAATGAATCGATCATTCAACGGTTTAAGAATATGGCTCCTCGAAGAGGAGCATTGTAATTTAGAGTGGTCGCTCCCCTATCTTTTGATAATATCCAAACTTGAAATTTGTTGTTCATTTTATAAATTTTTAATTTTAATTCATAATATTTTCGCCCCCACTAAGCGAAAATCATGCGTACGCGACTGCATCCTAGAATCCACATCGATCGATCGTCCACTTTGAATTAATTAGATATTTGTTGGCCCATTTGTAGTTGGTTGATTAATTAGTTCAAAGAATAATGCTAACTAATCAAGCGAAATATTATTTGGCCCAATTCCAATCACAGTAGTATACATATAGATTCCACATGTTGTCCTATTAGTTAATGTGGACCTAAATCTGTGGTTAATTAGTACCTTAGAGTATACAGCATTTTCCTTGATCCAGTTGAAAAATGGATTATTAGCAGTTTCATTATATTAACCAATTACTATACTAGTTTGTCCTTGAAAAGTTGACATCTGTCCTTAAGTTATTATTATCCTACGAATGAACATGCTTCCATCATCATATGAAACAACTTCTACGGATGAAAAGAAGAACTACTGCAATGAAAAGGTATAATATATCCACAAATTAAAAGTAGTTCAATGAAAAAGAGATTGATATTCCCAATTAAATAAGGGGGCAGAAGAGAAAAAGAAGAGCAGCGCTTGCGTAAACACTTTTCTCCATGTGTGGCTGATAACGTCAATTGAACGAGGGTCTATAAAGAAAACTTTCATATATTTTATCCTGATATCAGATCCATCTCATATTTGACAAAACCCTAGTCTCCTCTCCGTCGCAAAATTCCTCTAAAATTCTTATCCAACTCGCTTAGTTATGACCCACAATCAACTCGGTCGTTCTGTCCAAGTTAGGGGGCTTGGCTCGATCTTTACGATCGCTTCGCGTGACCCAACTCCTGAGTGATCCCTCGCTCTCTCTTCAGATTCGGCGATCCTCTCCTGTCGACCCCAACACCTCAGCAGTCTCCACTTCACTTTATCTCCACCGTCAGCTTCTCTGTGCCAACTACCAGCCTCCTCCTCCTCCTATCAAACCGCGGCGGTGACCGTCGTCCCTGCTTATGCCGCTAGCAACCAGAACCGGCAAACCCTAGCTCCTCAATTATCACTCCCTTGAACCAGGCTGCAACTTAAACCCGATCATTCTCCTGCAAATCAAACACATCCCTTACATCTGCCGATCACCCGGATCTGCTCTACTCCTTTCACAATCGATTTTGTTCAAGGCCTCTGTCGACCCGTTTGTAGTCCAGACTCGCTTTCTTCTTCCGCTCAATATGAATAAGCAGGGGTCTTTATACCTTCCCACTGTTTTATGTGCAACTCACCAGCACCGAAAATTACATAGCATCTTCTCTTACAATGCACTATAATCTTTGTGCCTTGCTCTCTGAGGATATATGTTGACGGTTCTCTGCAGTGTTCTCTTGTCTATGTCACTATTGCTTTACCGACCACTCCTGCACTAGAATCTTCTACTTCGACTATTGCTGAATCTACTACAACTTATGCTCAGTGGACTCGTAGTCAGCAGATTATGGCTTACATCATGCACTCGATCGCTATTCCCATCCAGTTATCTATCAATTGGTTGACATCCTCTCACGAGCAGTCATATATTTGTCCAACAAATGTTGCCCATGAGTATTAGCTACATCAGACCCTTCAGGATGCTTGCCAAGGTGATCGTTTTGTCCAGGACTTCCAATCTTTTTACCATCTGGATATTGTGAAGAATTACAGATTATGGAAATCTCTATTTCTGACTCACTGCCCCACTTTGTTCTTGAGTTTCAGCAACAATGCGACCAGTAGCAACTCTATCATTCTTCTTTGTAGCTTCATTCGCAGTTTGAGAGTTTATGCAGTTAAATCTTTCACCGTAGTCCTCTTCCAGTGAGAGTCTCACTGAAGTTGTCACTGAGTTCACTTCTGAAGGGACACGTCTTCAGATGCTTTCCTCTACTGTTCCTCACGAGGTACCTCCACCCTCAAATTCCTCAGCTACAATTCTTGTTCTTGCTGCTCCTCATTGGCCTTCATTCTCCCATGGTGCTTCCAGTAACAACTCTGCTTCTTCATCTCAGCCTCTATTTTGTAACTATTGTAAGAAGAGAGATCAGGTGACTGTAGACTGTCAAATACGACAACAATGTCATGATTCCTACACAAGTAATCATTTTTCAATTGTTACTTCTGTGAACCGTTGAGATCTTATCCTGCCACTACTGACCTCGGTCCTTCAGACATCCTATCCATCTCCTCATGTTATGACCCCTTCAAACTCTCTTCTCCATAGATATCAGAGACTGCTACTATTGTTGCATAGAATCTTAGGTTCAGTGGTGTTTCCTCCAGTTCTAACTTCATTGCTCTGCCTGCCCATTCTGGCATGTCTAATCCCAGGTTTTATGACTCAGGTGCCTCTCATCATATGACATTTGATAAGTCCATTCTTAAAAATTATTCTCCCACTCCTCATTATTCATGCATTTACACTACTAATGGTACTCTTCTTGAGTAACTCCCATTGTGGTAATAATACGCCAAGTTCAGATTCTTCTGGTTGCCTCACATTGTCCTCTATATTTCATATTCCTCAACTTTCTATTGAACTTTTATATATTGGTAAAATTAATGATACTTATACTATCTTATTCACTCCTACCTCTTGTATTATCCAAAATCACACCCGTCGAACAATTGAGACACATTGTAAAGCAATGGATTATTTCAGTTGGAGTATCTCTATTTTCCTCTGCCTTCACCTGCTGTTTTTCGACTTTCTGTCCCTGATCTCGAGCACCATCGATCAAAATATATATAATATATATTGAGGATATGAAACTACAAAATTAGAGTGGTGCAAAGTTCACGTATATCTCATTCTTTGCAGATAAAGGTCACATGGTGTGTAGTTGGTGGCAATGGAAGCAGTGAAGAAGATGCACACTATCATCCTTTCCCGCGATGGGTGGAGAGGTACCATATATGTGTTGGTAATTAAAAATATATTGAAAGTTAGCCTAGGTTTCTATCTATAGGATTTGAGTATAATTAAATTTTATCACTTAAGAAGTATATATTATGTAACTCTAACACAATTTAAACTGTTTGATATGATCTAAATCAATTCAAAGTATCAAAAACAAAAAACTAAATAATTTTATTAATTTTCTGATATATGCAGGGCTTACAAATAGATTGTTGGAACTAGAGTGTTTCGTTCACCTACGATTTGGAGTGTGCAAATTAAGAATTCAATCCTTAAGACATGATCTAAATACTTTATAACCCTTGTATAACTCTTATATGAATACTATAATAAAATATAATGTGTTGGTGCATATTTTAGTGGCGTGATCAACTTAGGATGCATGCACTGCAAAGTGTGCATATTAACCTCATACTTATCTATTAACTACTGGGATTTCTATATCTCAAGTGAGCACCAACATTCAGTGTACTTGAAACGTACTTGAAAAGTACTTTGTGATTTTCTACTTTCCTTTTAATTTTTTAGGGCCTGTTTGTTTCGTTGCAAAACGTCGCAAGTCGTAAGTTGTAAAATGAGAATGAAAAAAGTGAACTGTAGCAGAGAAATGTATTGTGTTTTACGGTGTTTGGTTGATAAAGTGAAGTGTAAATGGAAAAGTATATTGTGTTTTACGGTGTTTGGTTGATAAAGTGAAAGTATAAATGGTAAAGTATATTGTGTTTTACAGTGTTTGGTTGGTAATGTAAAAGTGTAAGTGGAAAAGTTGACCACAAAACTAACTGTAGCAGTGATTTAAATATTAAAAATACTATTAAATTAAATCTACTATTGCAAATTAAATTGTATTAATAAATTTGAGATAAAAAATTAATAATCTTAATATTTTATTTATAACAATAATATTAATAAAATATTAGTATAAATAGTAAAAATTTACTAAAATATTCAAACTAAATAAATATTATAAAATTTTAAGAAAATCTAAAGAACATTAATAAAATTTTAAGAATACTAATAAAATATAAATATTAAAAAATGTTACAACAATAATAAAATATAGTTATAATATTATAATTTTAAAAATACTTGAAAATTATTATAATATAAATTTTATTATAATATTATTTTAATATTATAGAAATATAAAATTAATAAAGTAAAATATAATTATAATTTAATAATAAATTATCATTATAGTATTATTATACTGAATTATTATTACAATATTAACATAATAAAATATTAATATAATAATAAAATATATTATGATATTAATAAAGTAATTTTTTATATTAAAAAATAAATAATTAAATATATAGTAATTTTATATTAAAGTATAATATTATTATATTAATAAAATATTAACTCTAAATAAAATAATAAAAAATGGAATAAGTATTAATAAAATAATAAAATATTAAATTAAAATATTTAATTAAAATAGTAAAAAGTAAATATTAAAACAATAAAAAAAGTTAAAGATTAAAAATATAAAATAATTAAATAATTAAATAAGAAATTGAACACTATTAAAATATTAAATATTTAATAATATTTAATTATATATTGATTATCAAGTATCTGTTTTGATCTGTAAGTGTACTACAAGTGAGAGTTGCATGACCACAAAATTAACTGTAGCAACTGCAAGTGGGAAAATATGAGTGTAAAAGTGAAATTTACATGACCACAAATTTAACTGTAGCAACTGTAAGTGGGAAAAGAAGAGTTGTAAAAGTTTTTGCATTTTGCATTTTGCAAACGAAACCAAACAAGTGTAAACTGTAAAGTTGCAAAAGTTTTTGCATTTTGCAAGCATTTTGCAAGCTACCAAACACGCCCTTGTCATCTTACAGTTCCAACCGTCTTAGAATAAGTTAAAACTGAAAGTAATTTGTTTTAATTTATTTTTCGTTAAGATGGCAGTGATAAGATCGTACCTGTTAAATGATCCCCACAACTCTGTCCACTTCCCTCATATTTGGTTTTTGTCGGATACAGATACGAGTTTTTCTTATCAAATCATATTTGTACATGTGATTGATAAGTGGATATTGATGTATTCTCAAATTGTGGGGTCTTAATTGATAATCTGAAAGATATAACACGGTCAGCAAGCAAGGGGCCGGATTGCTTCGGGACCCCGCTCTGATGCTCAAATCAGTCACCATTTAGAAAGAAAAGATTAATTGTATGTGAGAGTGAGAATGAATTGCATAGCTCTGGGAGGTCCAGTGGACTTTCTATTTATAAGCAGTGGGCTTGTTGGCCAACAGTCTTTAGGAGGAAGAATGTTTTGCCAATATCGTGTCTTTGTTTTATCTACTTGTTCGAATGCTCAGCCACATTCAATGGGTGATCGAGCTTATATGAATGGGTTCGAGCATATTTTGCTCGGATGGCTTATTATTAAATCCATGAGATATGAATAACAGTAAATACCTTACCTGATTTGTATCTGACCTGTTTGCACTAGGGCTACACGATATCGATAACACAATCAGAATATTCTGACATATTCGTAGGGTTCAGATTTAAAAGTTAGACCTAAAATCCTTATAGGGTCGGATTTAAGTTACCCTTTTCAAGCCTGAAGCTCGATAAGATATCCAAAAAGAGAGGGGAAAAAAAATGTTATACAAAACTCAATATCATACATTTCACTATATTTAAATTGATAAAACTATTAAACTGAAAGCTTGATATATTAATATAAAGTAAAGAATTTTTTTTTTTAATTTGCATCTAATAAATTGAACTATGCTTTCAAAAATATATTAGTGGGAAGTTGCATATATACTTCAAAATCTTAATTCGACACAAACCCAAGGGGAAAAAAAACAGAGAGATTTCAATCCAAAATCGAGTCTGAATTTGAGTTTCTTATCAGGTTTACGTTCTGATATTATATCAATCCGAAGCCCAATTTGGAGGAGATGCCGTCCTTCGTGCCAGCCAAATGCGACCAGCTTTGAGCGTTATCAATTAGCTAGTAAATAATGACATACTGTACTGATTACAATTACGTATTCCCTTGGCTTGACTCTTGGGAGATAAACTAAATTACTGGCGAAGTGGAGAAGAGCAAAAGGGAGGAAAAAGGTGTGAGAGGGTGGGAGGGGGAGGAGAGAGGAGTGCGGAGGGGGGAGGCATGGAGAGGAGAGGGCCCTCAATTTTCTGTGACCATCTTTTTTGAAAGACAGACGGACAAAGGAGTACGAGAAAGAGTTACGGGAAAAATTTCACTTCGCTAGGTTTAATGGACAGCAAGCGTCAGTGAAAGTTTGTGTGCAAGGTGAGCTCGAATAGTGTCAAAAAGGATTATTTTTAGTAATAAATTACAACTATACTCAAGAGAATAACACGTATTTTACCCGTACATTGCACATGAAATTTTTTTAAGATAAGACCTCACACTTCACTCACTCTCTATTGAGTTTATTTTTGAGTCAAAAATATATAATCCAAATAGCACGATTAATCCCAGTGCCTTGCACATGAAACCTTAAAAGACCCCATATATCACCCTATTGAGTTTGTTTTGAATTAAAAATATATAGTCCAAACAGCATGATCAATGTGCACCCCATAGAGCACCCAATAATAAGAAGATCCAGGAACAAGAAGAAGAAGAGGAACAAGAACAAGAAGAATACAACTCCCAGCATGATTAATTAAAAGAAAAGCCACAGTTTTTATACACGCTTCTTGAACGACCCAATTGGCCCAGCAGGCCAAACCCACAGGCTGCAACAACCACCGAAAAAATAGAGGGAAATAGGAAAAATAAGTGTCTCGCAAGGCCTACACCATTGTACAAGAGCTTGAAAAATTGACGCACATTTTCAGCAAAGATAACCAATCCCATTGTACAAAGGTCCAATGCAGCAAGAAACTAACCTGGCGAATAGAAACTATAGCAGCCTGACCAAAAATCAGAGTCCAACAATCCACACTCATCAAAAAGCTGCGTCCCCACTTCCTACATCAGAAATTCAAGGAACAAAAACAGAAAGCAGGAAAAAACAAGCCATTCAATGGATTAACACACAATGGAAGTGCCGCGGAAACGCTTCCTGAAGGGCCATTTGCAGGAGAAACACCAGGCAGCGCAAAACTTCCCGGCACTGAATTCCTCGGTGTTGGCACAGCACCGCCTGGTTGTGCGGGCATTGATGCCGGTGCCGGTGCAAGAAATGGCTCATGAATTGCTTCGGTTGGTGGGGGTATGATCGCAGGTAACTGATGCACCCCTGCACGAGTGAAATAAACAAATAACCAGGTATAAACACACTATATACCAAACAAGTGAGAAACACAGTTACCATCAAGATTACTCACCTGGACATCGAGGTTGAAACGATGTGGAGAGCCTACAAAAGTAAAAACAGAACTCATCGATTCGCTTGACGATGAGTATGAAGAAAAAGAGGATTATTTTAATGACAAAGGAAGCTCACTTGGTAAGAATGGTTCCATTAACAAAACCGCCATATGACAAGAAGTAACATTGCAACCGGAACTCATGGATTGAGCGGTAAAGTTTCCAAGCATTAGATTGCTATTCCTGCATTGCATGCTTGAACACGACACTGACAGTGAAGCTGGCATGCAGTACAAACTGCAACAAATCCACAGCTAAACAAGTCAGCTAGAAGAGAAGCAAACTTAGGGGAAACAAACTCAAAAGAAACAAGGGGTAGTGATATGATGAACCAGAGTTCCATACTTGAGATCTCCAGCCCACAACTGCACTGGACGCAGTGATCAGCAGTGATGGCATAGGTCCCATTTGCAACAATCAAGCCAGAATCTGAGGCATATCGTGGGAACTTCGATGCACAAGCTACAATATGAAAAGAAGAATAAGAAGCCATTTCAAAAAAAAATATTAATAAATGAATGGGACGTGTATCTGAAAAACAAACATTTAGCTTTCAACAACTACAGATCAGGATCTGTGCGTGGGCACGGGCATGTAGATGGAATATGACGAGTTATTAGTGATGATAAGCTAACTGATTGTTATGAACACAGATTATGCCGATCCAAACTACTATATCCGACATAACTTTCCGTGGTACTTTAAGAACATATTCAAGGAAATTGATGTATTACAATTGAAGCTGTGAGAACATGATCTTGGAAAAGATCTGGGTAGAATACAGAAGGTACATAAATGGTCAAACTTATGACTACTATTTTGTTCAGATCAGGTCTAATATTTCAAGGCTGTGTCTGGGACCTTGACTGAAATTTACTCGACAGGCCGGTAAACAATAATAGTCACTCATAGATGGGTTCAATTATTCGCACATAATGCAGTTGCAGCTCAGCGTAGGCTGGTCGGTGCAGATAAGAGTCAACCCAATCCAACCGACAATAACTCGGTGCAAATCCTACCCAAACCAAGCAGTTTAAGCTAATGGGTTATGTTATCTCCAGTTTAGTAATAACCTACTTGTGCAAAGCCGTACATTTCAGATAAGGCCAACCTTAACCCATTTCACAGATAAAATTCTAGGCCAACCTCTGCCCAAATGAAGTAGATTACACTACTGGGATATGCAGGGCTACATCTTAGGAGGGCATGGTGACATGTATTAGTGGCTCTTTTAACACTACTTATTTACGCAGGACATAGTTTAATAAAAGCTTGGTTTGGATAGTGGGATTAAAAGAAACAATGTATTTCCTAACTTAAATGTTTCTATTCTTTCTTATGGATCCTTTCTAGATCTTTATCTTGATCTTCTTCCGTTTCTTTTCATTTTATAGAAACTATTCTAATTTCCTTTTTCCCTTTACTCGAGCAATGTCAAGTAGTTGAGGACAAGTGTCCCAATTGTTATGTCACGTCCATGTCCGACACAGCAATTTTTTAAAATGAAGTTCCGGATAACATGACACCGTTGTGTCATGAAGTATAAGTAGAGGCAACACAACAACGCACACGAAATGTGAATAGCAAGTGATAAAACATGCATGCGCAATGAAACACCAATGCATTGTAGTGCATCGATGTGGATAACAGAAACTTAGTAAAAAAACCAACTAAAACTACATTTAGATGCCACTCTTTCTCTCTGTCCTCTTTCGGTTGCTTTAGCCCATGCTTCAAGATTCAAAAATTCACATATTGTATGAATTGTCTTCTTATGTGATGCTTATTCTTTTCATTAAGAATTTAACATTAATTTTTATTTTTCTTTATTTAAAAGTTATTGATTTCCAATTTTATTTCTATTATCTTCGTTTTTTTTTATTTTCAAAAAAAAAAAAACCAATG